>CM060955.1:116486512-116773148 GCA_030765055.1 Mantis religiosa | reverse complement strand
CTCTCTCTCTCTCTCCCTCCCTCCCTCCCTCTCTCCCTCTCTCCCTCTCTCCCTCTCTCTCTCTCTCTCTCTCTCTCTCTGAGTTGGCCGGACTTTTAATCGCGTAACCTATTTTGAACAATCACAGAAAACACAACATTGAGAAAAGATGTCAAGGATACTATTTGACTTTGAATAGAAATCTGACAGCAATCTGTGAAGTGGGAATGGACAAAGAGTTGTTACTTTGTGGTTCAATCTGACAATATTTCATTACTTATCAACAAAATTAGTAATATTTGTATTTCAAAGGATTTACAATTGCTAAGGTTTGTTCTTCATACTGCCTGTATTTGTGACTGCAGTTCATGTTTTCCACATCAGTGGATCCTGAATTATGTTTGTCTGTTTCAGTTCAATTTGTTTCTCTTTTTACTCTTTCTTGTTATAAACTTTAAAAATTTTTATTTACATAAAAAGTTCACAGCTCTCATTTAGATTGCATAACAGTTATACAAGTTTTACAAGTTTCTAGCTAATTTCTTCTTCCATTGGCACTTATATGCACATTGTGAATGCTCAATATTTTACTCATTAATGTACTTTTACCATTTTCCACCTATAATGTTTACGAAGCTGCTTAGATAAAAGTCCATCAGCAGCTACATATTACCAAATGTTTTTGGGTATAAAAGTAATTTGTTTATTTAGACTATAAAGTTAAAAATCAGAAGATTTTAAATCATTGAAAAATTTCAGTTTTACATAAGGGATTTTTGAAATGAAATAATATTAGCAAATAATGGAGTAGTGAAAGTTTCCATAAAACTATATTCTCTGTTCTCAAAAAATTTTGACACAAAGACACATTTTGATACACATATAACAAAATGTAATAAAAGCAGAATCAGAGTATAAGGATCATTGTGGAACCAAACTGATGCAGATATACACTTCTACAAGTTAACCAATCCATGTTTTATAATTAATTTATTATTTATGGAAGGATGAATCAAACATGAAAATTTAATGCAATAACTAGGATATCACATAGATCTTTGGTATTCTGTGCTGAATCACTTTCACTTATACTAACTTGTTCTTCACTACCAACTTCTATTATCTGATTCTTATATGTTGTCCAGCAAGTTCCAAGCCAATCTCAATTACAGTGGCAGCTCATGAGCATTTTTCTTGGTGGGGCCAGATGTGAAGATGCTTGTAATGAAAGTAAAGTGTGGTTATACATACATTTTAAAACAGGTCACCTTTAGTTGCATTGCCAAAAACACTGCAATAGCAGCAATGTGTCGAGATACCATCATTTTTTTAAACATGAAATAACTAATAATAATAGATAAAACAGAATTCATCAAGTGGCAGTGTTACTTGTACAAGAGTTGAGCATGTCTATTATTCTAGGCGGCAAACATTTCACTCTATTTTTTAAGTTAGGGATGTCACCAATTTCCTTTTTGTGAATTGAATAAACAGCCAAAGACCTAACAACCTAACTTGGCCAAAAGTGTCAGTAGCGAAAGACTCAATTCTTTTCAATGTCTGCAACTTCTCTCTACCTCAACTATTGAAACTGGAGTTGTTAGTGCAATTTGCAGTCTTTTTGGAAATGCTTCCTCAAAAGAGTGTTGTATCAAAAAATGAAGAGTTCTCTGCCTGATGAGATATCTTTGAATGTATCATTATGATAAATCACTGACAGTTCATTTTTTAACTTTTCTTGGAGATAAGCAGATTTTAATTTTATTAACTTTTCTCACAGAGTCAACACGGAAATTTTCTCTGAATGTAATAAAATTATTTGGATCAATAATTGCAAAGGTATTGAATATAACAGACTGTTGGAATCATCCTTTATTTGGTAGGACCAAATGGGGGTGGGGCCTTAGTCTCTAGCTCTTGCCCTATGGAAAGCCCCACAGAGGCATAGGGCACCCTTTTGGGACAGCTCGGTAACTCCCTGGTCATCAGAGGGGGAGGGGGGAGGGTCAATCTTCACTCTGTGCAGATTGCCCTGGCAGATACCCTCGAGTTTATATACTTGGTGGACCACTGTGTCACACACTTCTTTGGCATCTAAATTCAGGTAAACTTATATAGAACCGCAATTCGGTCGCTTTCTTGAGGGAGGAGCAGTTATCTTCTATTGTTCTCACGAATTTCAGACACAGCTGATTCAAAATACTGTAAAGAATGGGATACTGCAACACTATCAGCACTGCGCATATGAATTATGTCAGAATGTTAGCATATTTCATAATGTTGTAGAAATAATTTAAAAGAACAAAAATTCTGGATTATTAAGTTAATTCTTAAAATCAAGAGCTTTCCGTATTCTTACATTATTCCACTCATCCTCCTGCTCAATCCTCTCAAACAACTGTAGTAAACAAAGGTGTTTTTTTTTTTTTTTTTTTTCATGAACGTTGTTCACAACATATGATTGAAAGTTCCATCTTGTTTTGGAAACAGCTGGTATATGTTTGTTGCAAACTGAATGCAACAGGTCACTGCATTTTGGAGAAGATGAGAAAAATGTGAATCCGCCAATGTTGGCGAAAAACTAATGATTTTATATCAAAATTTAACCGTATTGGAACACCACAGTGAAGCGAAATAATTATTAAATTATAAATACGACTCATTTATAATTTAATAAATTATTTTTTGTTTCTGGAACAAGCATTTCCTATAACCAAATTTAATTGGTGAGAATAGCAGCGTACATACATGGTGTATGGGAAAGAGTTCTGTATCAAAATCAGGATACTTCTGTGGCTACCGCTCATTACCATGGCACCATTGTATGTATTCTTGAGATATGAGTTTTCTTTCAACATTCATTTCACGTGAATGTACTCTGTGAAACCAAAATGCATAAAACTGAATTGCATACCGAAATTGAGAGGGAGATTCCGCAAAATTGTTTGCACTCTTAACACTGTTATGTATGTACATATTTTTAGTGGCTAGTTCACTGTATTTTTGGATTGATATTTTATCTGCACAATAAATTTGAACAGCAATGTTTACAGTTACCAATAATTTAAATGTAAGTGAAGTGTACTTGCCTCGTGTTTTCCAAAATGTTCACTCAAATGTTTCAGATCCTTACAACCTTATGTCATCCTTCACTACCAAATAACAAACAGTAAAGGCAAAAGACACTTTGTTTCTTCTCACTTGTAGTTAGCCACGATTTCTTACAAAAAACCGTTACAGAAAGTCCTCTGTTTTTTTGCCATCTTGTTGAGTAGATGTAAAATTATTTGGTTGATGTGTACCTAATCATTTAATTTCCATATTTTATTCTACCTTTAACGAAGGAAGGGAACTTTTCAATAAATAATTCACTATATTTATTAAGTTAATTGGGAGTCGATTAATAACACAAAACAACACTCACTTTGTTTTGTGTTATTAATCGACTCCCAATTAACTTAATTTATACAACAACACTGTTTTCAACACTTCCATGAAAGGATTCACTATATTTATTTAGAACTTCTCAACTTTGTCCACCAAACAATCAAGATTCCAACAACAATCACAGGAATGCTAAAACTTCATATAATGGGCTACAATGGGATACAACTAGCAGGCCCCAAGTATTGCTGTGAGCAATGTAGGAAGAGCAAAGTGGGGGAGCATGGAAGGTTATAGACATGTGACTGGCAAAGTGTGTAGAGGGAAGAGGAGGCCCACCGTAATGTGGCCCAACGTTCTGCTTCACTAAGGAGACTGCAAGGTTGTTGTGTACAACACCACGAGTAGCAAGTTTTGCAACCATCAAGAGTTATGATGCAATAAACTTTTTGCAACAATTATTACAATTGAATGAAATATAAAATTATTTTTGTCTTCAACTTGAAAACTGACTATAAGTATTATCAGTGGGGCCTGGCCTCTCTGGTCCTTAATGACAGGGTGCCCCTGCCTCAATTAGGTGTACACATGTTACAACCTTAAAGGCAAGTCATTTAAGCATAAACTGTTGGAACACCATTGACATAGAGCTCTGAAGGTTTGCCGTTCAAGTTCCATTTATGATAATGAAGTTAGCCTTGGGTTCTTCAAATCTCTACACCTTTTACCAACTTTAGCCACACATGGTTAACGTAAATAAAAGCAATTTCTGAATTTTGATGTTTATTTTCATATTAAGTACTACAATCATATAAAAAGATATTCATGCTCTTGTTTAATATCACAAGGGTGCACAAAAGTGAAGATAAATTGTTAAAATATAGAGCCTTTTGCATTATATTTTAGGATGACCAGATTTCCAAAAGAAAAAAGTTGACTGAATATTTCAATTTTAAAGGAGAGATAAAAACCAGATACTTCTGGCGTAGTATATATAAAAGTTGAATAACATATACTCATTTGAACTTAAGTTAAATGCATAACTTAATTATAGTTACATAGTATCAAAATTATCATTATTTATCTGAAGACATTAATTATGTCCTACAAAACGTTTCCTGTTTTGCACATTCCCTCATTAAAGCCAAGAATACAAGTATGGCTCTCACAGTTTGGATGTTTAAATGGTTCATAAAGGTCATACGAAAGAAAAACTTTTCTCAAGGATTGCATTTGTTTCTACCATAACAAATTCAACAAGTAAATAGTATTACTAATAAACATTTTATAGTCAACTTCTCCCCCCCTCCACCACACCACGTTTTTCACTTTTTAATTTTTGAGGGACCAGTTTCGGCAGCCACTGCTTCCATTTTCACCCTCGAAGTTCCAACTGTCGCCAGTTGTAGTTGCCTGCAGTATTTTCTCTCGTAGTAGAGCAGTGAAACTTTTTACTAAATTCTCGACTGGTGGGATTTCTTAACTCATTAGTCAATCCTTGTATTTCCATGCTAAAATGCTCTCCCATGTTGTAGGTTTATTATGGCTTATCACACCTTTTAATAATGTATGGATCAAGGTTACAGTGTTCAATTCAAAACTAAAATATATTGCTGACTCATCTTTTTCTTTCAATTTGACATTTCTAAAATGTTCTTTGGTTTGGTTTTTAGGTTAGCATAAGTACACTTTTCCACAATCCTTACAGTTTATTTGATAATGTAATTTTACATACCAGGACTTGTATCAGGTTCAGAGCAATCCATGCCCGCCTTTATAGTGTAGGTGATAGAATGTCTCCCTTACATTCAAGAGGTCCCGAGTTCAAATCTCGGCCAGGGTGGGTCATCTGGGTATTTTTCTGGGGTTTTCCCTTACTCTAAAAGTTGAATGTTGATAACTCTCTGCGGACTCTGCGCTCATTTGCTCGTTTTATGTTAATGAAATGTTTATTTTT
The DNA here is from genome assembly GCA_030765055.1 of Mantis religiosa. Lineage (NCBI taxonomy): Eukaryota > Metazoa > Arthropoda > Insecta > Mantodea > Mantidae > Mantis > Mantis religiosa. Next base: position 116,767,828 of record CM060955.1, on the reverse strand, counting down.
TGTAATTAATGATATTATGAATCATTTTGTTGTTTGTTTATAAACTTTAAATTGTTTTATTTGAGATAAAATATTAAATAGTAATTATAATTTACAACTGACATAATTAAATAATAGTACATAAATAATGAATTAATTTAATATTAGTAATTAATGAAGTTTTATACTTTTTAAAGTAACTGAAGAATGGTAGGAGGATATATTTGTATTTTAAACCTAATAGGATAAAAATGTTAATTAAATGAATATAGTTTAATTTTTTTTAATTTAGGGATGCTATGGTAGTTGAGCAGGAAGTTTGTTTAGGTTTTATTTTAGTTTTAAGTTTTCTTTCTTTTCTTTTTATTCTAGTTCTAGGTTTCATCTGAAGAATGTTTTATGTAATTGTGATGTTTTGATTTTAATAAACTAAAAGTTTGAAATATACCTGGTTTAAGGAATTAGGTACCAGGACGGAGTATTTCAGATTTTTATTTATTTTAGTTTTTAATTATTATTTATGCATTTTTATTTGTGCTCATTTGAGTATCATTTCACCCATTTCATGTATCATTCAATATGACATAATGTTAAAGAACATAAATTTAAAAAATAAAAAATAAATAAAATACTGATTCTACTCGTTGTAGAATTTGGTTTGCTTTTAATTTAACAATTTTATTAATGAGTATTTATCTATCGGTTGCAAGATGATATTTTGTTCTCTAAATATCCTTTTGAATTTGCTAAATATTTGGAGATTAAAAAGTTATCTATGTATACAATATGTTTAATTGCAAAACATGTAAAAAGTAGACAGGCAATATTGATCTAAAACACCATGAACAAGTGGAGAGGACAAAGAATGGATTTGGCTGTCTTTCCATTGAACTGAAGATCCCCCACTAGGTATTACACAAAGCCCTTGATTTATATCCATATCAATTACAACTGCTACAGATAATGAAATCAAATAACAAATCAAAGTGTGTGCTATTTTCTTATAATATTCACACAGGTTTGATAAGGGTAATTTTCTAACAAACAACATTTTCTGCCAAAACAGTCTTCCATGTATGCAGCAAGGTCAATGTCAAAATACAATGTCAATGTCAATGCCAGTCGCACAAGAGCCGTAGACGCAAACGAAGATTTGCGAAACATGTCCTCAAAATAGGTACGAAAGTGAAGCAGATGTGTAAGAAATACGACTCAGCTAAAATTTAATAGTTACTCGAGTTGGATTTAAATAATTTGGGAAGTCGTTTATGAATATTAAAAAGAGGATGGGTCCTAGTATGGATCCCTGGGGAACTCCATATTTAATTTTTTTCATTTTTGAATAGTGATTACGTACGACATTCCGCTCATCGACATTTGTGATTTCCACCATTTGTTTCCGATTTTTTAAATATGATTGGAACCAATCCCATACTATTCCCCTTATCCCATAATAGTACAGCTTTTGTAACAGAATTTCATGACGAATCATGTCAAATGCCTTGGTTAGATCTATTAGTAAGCCTGTACAGTTATTATCATTGTCAATAGCCTCCAATATATGATCTGTAAACTCAAAAATTGCTGATGTTGTGGATTTTCCTTTACAGAACCCATTTTGTGCAGGGTTAACTACATTATGCTTCTCCAAAAACGAACTAAATCTTACTAGCATAGCTTTTTCTACAATTTTGGATAAGGCTGGTAAAATTGATATAGGCCTGTAGTTTTCGACTTTTTCTCTATCACCTTTTTTGAAAACTGGTTTTACTTTGGCAATTTTAAGTACATCTGGAAATTGTCCGGCTTCAAAAGATTTATTAATTAAATAACTTAGTACTTTATCCAAAACACTACTGCAGTATTTGAACACTGTTATAGGTACCTGATCATGTCCTTCACTTGGTTTATATTTATAGCTTATTTAAATCTTAGACTGGATCGAGCTCTTCTTCTTCTTACATCCAGGGGTTAGATAAAAGCCTGTACCATCCTTATTCAATTAGTGCCACCTCTTCCTAGGGCATACAATACTCCTCTTTCCTCTAGGCTTGTAATTATATATGATCCTTGGTAACCTATTGTCTGTACTGCAGATATGTTCTTTCCAATTTTGTTTCTCCTCCATTATTTTTTCATTTAACTCAAATATCTTTACCTTTTTCCATGTACTCTCATTTGTTATTTTATCCCTCCTTGTACAACTTTTCACCTTCCTTAACACTAGAAGGACCGGCGAGAATGGTCTACCAAGAAGGACCAACCCGTCATTTTGACGGGTGCAGTTTTATTTGCCCTTTTTAAAATAGTGAACAAATTTGAATGCATACTAGTTTATTTAATATTATTTATAGTTTACCAGTATATAATTTTACTTTTGTCTGAAGAATTACATGGTAAAATGAACATTTTAAGCCTAAAAATTAATCCAAATATATACGATAACCAAATGGACAACTTCCCTTAAAAAACATTTATTTCAACATAAAATTTTGAATACCCATTATATAATAGAAAAAACACTTATAAATCTATTAAATTTTAGATGAGTCGCGTTTTTTACACATCTGCTGCACTTTCGTACCTATTTTGAGGACATGTTTCGCAAATCTTCGCTTGCATCTACGGCTCTTGTGCGACTGACGCTAGATCCAGCGGTGTGGGTAATTCTGGGGTTGTTGCTGCCATCTGTTGATTTAGTGATGAACTGAAATGTGGGATTCTCTTCTAGCGGGATTTCAAAGTTCATTAGTTGGTTTTTATGTTTTTCTATGTATATCCTCTCCCATATGACGAGTTCACTATGTTTTTGTACGTATTTTAGTAATTTTGTGCTATCTTCAATTTCATGATTTTCAGACCAGAAATGAGCTGCTATTGCGGACTTATCAATATTTTTGTATCTTAAGTGCCTGAAGTGTTCTTTCTTTCTAGTGCCTATGTTCCTTTTTGTCCTTCCTATGTAAATTTTTTCACAGTCTTTACACTTAATTTTGTAAATGCCTGACTTTTCCTCTGGTTTTATCTTATCAGTATTATTACAGGACTAGCTATGGGAAGCCCATTATCACCATTTTTGGCCAATCTATACATGAGCTTTTTCGAAACACATATTACTAAAGCCTTCCCTCATATGTTTAAAACATGGTACAGATACGTAGACGACATCTTTGCAATAGTGCCCTACAAACTAATAGATGATGCTTTGAAACTACTCAACCTGCAAGAACCCAGCATACAATTCACAGTAGAAACTGAAGAGGACTGTACTCTACCTTTTTTAGACCTTAAAATCAAAAAAGGCAATGAAAAACTAGAATTTGGCATTCATAGAAAAGCAACACACACAGATAATTACATCAAAGCAAATAGTTTCAACCCAATTCCACACAAACATGCAACCATCAACAGTCTAACACACAGATTAGTAAATCTACCTCTCAGCCAACAAGAATATCAAAACGAATACCATCAAATCTTAAAAACTGCAATCAAAAATGGATATGGAAAAAACCTTGTAGATAAAAAACTAAAATTATTCAAACTTCAAAAGAAATTAAAACAGATCACAGCTCTCACACCAATAAAACAAGAAACTAGATTTGCTAAATTTACTTACCACCCCTGGGCCACAAAAAAGTTCCAAAAAATATTCAAGAAATACAATATAACATTGGCACCAAAAAACAATTACAACATTAAAAACCTACTTCACAGTAATAATACTGATAAGATAAAACCAGAGGAAAAGTCAGGCATTTACAAAATTAAGTGTAAAGACTGTGAAAAAATTTACATAGGAAGGACAAAAAGGAACATAGGCACTAGAAAGAAAGAACACTTCAGGCACTTAAGATACAAAAATATTGATAAGTCCGCAATAGCAGCTCATTTCTGGTCTGAAAATCATGAAATTGAAGATAGCACAAAATTACTAAAATACGTACAAAAACATAGTGAACTCGTCATATGGGAGAGGATATACATAGAAAAACATAAAAACCAACTAATGAACTTTGAAATCCCGCTAGAAGAGAATCCCACATTTCAGTTCATCACTAAATCAACAGATGGCAGCAACAACCCCAGAATTACCCACACCGCTGGATCTAGCGTCAGTCGCACAAGAGCCGTAGATGCAAGCGAAGATTTGCGAAACATGTCCTCAAAATAGGTACGAAAGTGAAGCAGATGTGTAAAAAACGCGACTCATCTAAAATTTAATAATTTTTCGCTTCACTGTGGTGTTCCAATACAGTTGAATCTCGATACTTATAAATCTATTAAATTTTAGATGAGTCGCATTTTTTACACATCTGCTTCACTTTCGTACCTATTTTCAGGACATGTTTCGCAAATCTTCGTTTGCATCTACGGCTCTTGTGCGACTGATGCTAGATCCAGCGGTGTGGGTAATTCTGGGGTTGTTGCTGCCATCTGTTGATTTAGTGATGAACTGAAATGTGGGATTCTCTTCTAGCGGGATTTCAAAGTTCATTAGTTGGTTTTTATGTTTTTCTATGTATATCCTCTCCCATATGACGAGTTCACTATGTTTTTGTACGTATTTTAGTAATTCTGTGCTATCTTCAATTTCATGATTTTCAGACCAGAAATGAGCTGCTATTGCGGACTTATCAATATTTTTGTATCTTAAGTGCCTGAAGTGTTCTTTCTTTCTAGTGCCTATGTTCCTTTTTGTCCTTCCTATGTAAATTTTTTCACAGTCTTTACACTTAATTTTGTAAATGCCTGACTTTTCCTCTGGTTTTATCTTATCAGTATTATTACTGTGAAGTAGGTTTTTAATGTTGTAATTGTTTTTTGGTGCCAATGTTATATTGTATTTCTTGAATATTTTTTGGAACTTTTTTGTGGCCCAGGGGTGGTAAGTAAATTTAGCAAATCTAGTTTCTTGTTTTATTGGTGTGAGAGCTGTGATCTGTTTTAATTTCTTTTGAAGTTTGAATAATTTTAGTTTTTTATCTACAAGGTTTTTTCCATATCCATTTTTAATTGCAGTTTTTAAGATTTGATGGTATTCGTTTTGATATTCTTGCTGGCTGAGAGGTAGATTTACTAATCTGTGTGTCAGACTGTTGATGGTTGCATGTTTGTGTGGAATTGGGTTGAAACTATTTGCTTTGATGTAATTATCTGTGTGTGTTGCTTTTCTATGAATGCCAAATTCTAGTTTTTCATTGCCTTTTTTGATTTTAAGGTCTAAAAAAGGTAGAGTACAGTCCTCTTCAGTTTCTACTGTGAATTGTATGCTGGGTTCTTGCAGGTTGAGTAGTTTCAAAGCATCATCTATTAGTTTGTAGGGCACTATTGCAAAGATGTCGTCTACGTATCTGTACCATGTTTTAAACATATGAGGGAAGGCTTTAGTAATATGTGTTTCGAAAAAGCTCATGTATAGATTGGCCAAAAATGGTGATAGCGGGCTTCCCATAGCTAGTCCTGAAATTTGTTTGTAATATTTTCCATCGAAGACAAAATATTTTTGATGTATACATAATTCAGTCATTGCCACATATTCTTCTATTGCATTGGCATCCAGGTTTATAGAATTTAGCCATTTTTTCAGTTGAATCAGAATTTTGTCTAATGGAATGCTAGGGAAGAGGGAGCGGACATCAAAGGATACTAAAGTGTCATGAGGTTTTAGTTTAAGATTTTGAATTTTTTCTACCAGGTCTAAAGAAACTTCTGATTCAACTGAAAAAATGGCTAAATTCTATAAACCTGGATGCCAATGCAATAGAAGAATATGTGGCAATGACTGAATTATGTATACATCAAAATTATTTTGTCTTCGATGGAAAATATTACAAACAAATTTCAGGACTAGCTATGGGAAGCCCGCTATCACCATTTTTGGCCAATCTATACATGAGCTTTTTCGAAACACATATTACTAAAGCCTTCCCTCATATGTTTAAAACATGGTACAGATACGTAGACGACATCTTTGCAATAGTGCCCTACAAACTAATAGATGATGCTTTGAAACTACTCAACCTGCAAGAACCCAGCATACAATTCACAGTAGAAACTGAAGAGGACTGTACTCTACCTTTTTTAGACCTTAAAATCAAAAAAGGCAATGAAAAACTAGAATTTGGCATTCATAGAAAAGCAACACACACAGATAATTACATCAAAGCAAATAGTTTCAACCCAATTCCACACAAACATGCAACCATCAACAGTCTGACACACAGATTAGTAAATCTACCTCTCAGCCAGCAAGAATATCAAAACGAATACCATCAAATCTTAAAAACTGCAATTAAAAATGGATATGGAAAAAACCTTGTAGATAAAAAACTAAAATTATTCAAACTTCAAAAGAAATTAAAACAGATCACAGCTCTCACACCAATAAAACAAGAAACTAGATTTGCTAAATTTACTTACCACCCCTGGGTCACAAAAAAGTTCCAAAAAATATTCAAGAAATACAATATAACATTGGCACCAAAAAACAATTACAACATTAAAAACCTACTTCACAGTAATAATACTGATAAGATAAAACCAGAGGAAAAGTCAGGCATTTACAAAATTAAGTGTAAAGACTGTGAAAAAATTTACATAGGAAGGACAAAAAGGAACATAGGCACTAGAAAGAAAGAACACTTCAGGCACTTAAGATACAAAAATATTGATAAGTCCGCAATAGCAGCTCATTTCTGGTCTGAAAATCATGAAACTGAAGATAGCACAGAATTACTAAAATACGTACAAAAACATAGTGAACTCGTCATATGGGAGAGGATATACATAGAAAAACATAAAAACCAACTAATGAACTTTGAAATCCCGCTAGAAGAGAATCCCACATTTCAGTTCATCACTAAATCAACAGATGGCAGCAACAACCCCAGAATTACCCACACCGCTGGATCTAGCATCAGTCGCACAAGAGCCGTAGATGCAAACGAAGATTTGCGAAACATGTCCTCAAAATAGGTACGAAAGTGAAGCAGATGTGTAAAAAATGCGACTCATCTAAAATTTAATAATTTTTCGCTTCACTGTGGTGTTCCAATACAGTTGAATCTCGACTTATAAATCTGATTTCGCTCATTCAAAGCCACCTGCAGCATCGTAGCATCTAACACACATATGTTGCCTAAACATGGTTCACAAATATACTTGCTGCACTTGTTCCATATATGCTTGCTATTCTTCCCTCTGCATCCGCCAATTTGGCAAGTCTTCCAAATGTTGCTCTTCTGAGATACTGTGTTAAGAACTATATTTTATACCCATATGGATTTATATGCTGAAGAAAATTCTTCTGCCAAGCTGTATATGAACTGACGTCTGCTTACTTTTTCACCTGTTACTTCCTTATAGAGTACCCATTCATTAATAGCTGTCAAGACCAACACATTGAAAAAACATGCATAGGCTAACTTTTGCATCCATATTTCACTGTGTACTGTCGAGCCATTTGATCGATGACGTCAATGCTGTATTTGGTGTTATTGTAGTATACCACTGATTCTGGTAGCTTTTTAGGATGTTGTTTATTTATAGTAACTGTGTCATGCACTGAACTCAAAAGAAGCACATTTTTGTTCTTTTTCTCCCTGATAGCATGTCAGAGTTATGTCACCTGACTTATGAAGTACAGTTGTGTGCAAAGGTGCAGCAGCAGATTTTGCTGATTGAGGGATTTCCCTTCTACATTTCTTTACTATGCCAACAATGCTTGTACTTTAATACTTCAAACTTTCTGCAAGGCATTTGATTGTGGAAAAATTGTCACATGTAATATTTCTTCCTGCAAAAACAAAGGGCTGTATAAGACACATTACAACATGCTCTGCAAGAGGAACACCTGTGGGGCGCTGCTCGTCTTTGCCCAGGTAAGGAAAACCATTCACCAGATACTTTGAATTTGCTTCAACTGCAAGCCAAAACTTTATTCCAAATTTCTCCAGTTTATTGCTCATATATTGAATGAAAGAGCATCTAGCCTTGCAAGGAAACAGTTGCTCATTCACAGTGATATTTTCACTTGGAATGTAACACTGCAAGGAATTGGCAATAAAAGGATTCCAGACAGGAGTAGCAGCTGCAAAGCGATCTGTACTTACTCTTTGAGAACGGGTGTCCTTGTCATCAAATCGCATAAACCACAAAATTTCAGCAAATTTGTTTCTGCTCAATGTGTTCCTGAAAAATGGTGGTCCCCAGGTATACGACCATAACAACTTCAGCAGATAGGTTTTTGCTCCAACACCTCGTAAATGCATAAGTGGTAGCACAAATTGCGCCACTTGGGCAATAAAGCTTTCTTACTCATCGAAAAGGAGTCTGCAGAGTGCCATAAACCAAACAGGAAGGAAAACAACAACAGATGTGGACAGATCCGAAGGCTATTGTTCACACTTCCGTACCCGTCAAAATGATGGATGGCAGCCCTTCTAGTAGGAGTTGTTTGTACCAGTTTTTAGAAACGTCCAAAATGCTTAATTCTTTGTGGAGGTGTTTGTAATAAGTATTTATTAAAAGTTGTAGAACATGGGAAGTGTAGAAAAAAAAACATAAGCAAGAAATAAGTCTTCTAAAGCAGTGCATCCGCCAAAATGACAGGTGTGGTCCTTCTAGTGTTAAACATCACATTTCAGCAGCTTGTATCTTTCTTTTATCATTCTGTCTTAATATCCACAATGTACTCCCATACATGAGCACTGGTCCAGCCATTGTCTTGTAGAACTTCCGTTTTGTATCTCTTCGTGTTTTATTTTGTAATGTTCTGATATTGTTCCACATATGTGTTAAAATTTATTAATTTTGTTTTCTACGCCATTATTCAAAGTGAAATTTAAGCTACATCCTAAATATTTACAGTGGGAGACTTGCTCCAAGCATATTCCTTCAATACATATCTTCGATCTAACAAGATATGTGCCATTATTTTTGTCTTATTTCCAGATACTTTTAAGTTATATTCTTTGACGAAAAATCAAGCTCTTCAAACCATAATTTTAAAATGCATTTGTAATTAGTGCAACTTAATCATATTCATTGAAAACATTTCTAGTAGCAGTCTGAGAACCGAACAACAGGGTTAGCGCTAAACATCTTAATTACTTCTGTGTTCATAACTGTAATCATTCATTGGCAAATCTTGTGCTCCTTAGTTACTACTTAACACTCACTGCTAACTTGCTTTTTGATTTAAATGTTTCTTAAAATTAATTTTTTTTTTCCTTATATTTAGGTTAAAAGGGTTGTATTTCTCATTAGAATTTAAGCAATTTTCAGAAAAAATATAGAGAAAAAGCAGCAGTTCGGCATGAAACAGTCATGCACCTTCTAGTCAAACGCTATGTGACTGCCGAGACTAGAAGGAGAGATGAGTTTAGTGTCACAGGTGATGATATAATGGAAATCAGAAGGGACATATCTTCCATGAGATATGAACTCATTGACATATTGAGCAATAATGGAATGAGGACTCCACGTATTACAAAAGAAGAAGTTCAAGGTTAGATTTCCTTATTTTATTAAAACAATTATGTTCTCTCTTTAGTAAACTCTCATTTGTGTAACTGTCGCTGTAAATTGTACATAATGATGTTTATTATCACTGCATGCAATACCAGAAGTTCATATTGTGACATTACAGCATTTTAGTGATGAAAGTAAGATGGCATTGAATCTCAACAACTAGCAAATAATCACACTTCAGTCCTATTTTTTATTCTTTGTTCATTTCTAGTTTCAGCTGTTAAAATGTATTAAGAATTCTTAAACCACCTATCCATGTAATAACAGCACCTCAAGCAGTGTTGGGTATGCATGTACTACATGGCAAAGCGAGAAGGTGCATCAGAAAAAAATTTGCAACACAGAGATGTTTAGCTCAGCTTATCGCACATACACGGAAAGTCCAGTATATGTATACTCTGTTCAGATATAATCATGTCTTCTGGACAGTAATGTGTCATATATCGGCAGGCACGAAAAATCATATCATATAGATACATGCAGCTTGTAATCGCTCTATTTTGTTTCGTAACTTACTGTATGTCAACTTACTAATATTTCACTCTTCTAATTGACCAGATAAGACCTGATAAGGAACAATGGCAGCGCTGGTCACCTGAAGGTCAATAAGCCTCAATGCTCTGTCGAGTAATAAGAACCACTGTTTCAAAAAGAAACATTTATATATAGTAGTCACTGCACCTATAAGGATGCATCAATTGGATATAAAATTTATATGGTGTTAGGTGCATAATAGCTGCTTTTACACATGGGTTTCTTCCTTCTTCCTCTTTCTTTTCACCAAAATGCTGGGGTATAACACTGTAATTAAAAAATATATTCTACATATCTAATTCTGATTCTCATAGTAAATTAAACTTTCATTTTGCACTGTATTGCTTGCTTGGTGATGCTATTTTTCAGTATGTTAAAATCCTGACCATTACCATTATTAGTTTTTTTTTTAATTTATATATGTACAAGTAACTAACCCTGCAATGTAACAACCCCTTCTGGGCCAAAACCTATCACACAGCCACTGCATATCCCATCTCTGCCCACTAGATGTTACTAGTATGGTGCAGTACTGTGAATGGAACATGGTCCACACCCATCCCTCCTAGCTGGTGTATACACTGCTTCATCCAGCAAGTTACTTTTTAACTAAGCTGCTCCTTAATTGGTCCCATAGGAACCTAAAAAGTGTGTGTTAAGTGACAGGATATATGTATATAAGTGTAGGATACTATTTTACTTTTAATTCCATACCATATTTATACTACTTTTCACGGAATAATGTCATTTAACACAGTGTGTTAAGTAAATAATTCAGATCAACAAGCCGTTCATTAATGCACTTCTTCATGGATTGGACACTTCAGTGATAAATGGAAATGAAAGCTCAGCATTTTATATGCTAATACATAAATATATCCAAGTGCATGCTCATTGATTGCCTTATTAGCCTTCATTTTCATATTCAAGACACACATGTGGAAATATTTTTAGCAGTATAATCAAGAGTTAATATATAACATTTTTGGGTATGCTGTGATCTTGCCAATTTTCAATAATAAACTTTCTTTTTCTTCTTTGTATTTAATAATCATAAGCCTTAGCCATAAGCTGCCATGCCAAAGAAATGAGCATTTCATTAATATATAAAAAAAATAAGCAAATGGAATAACTTGCCTCTGTAGTGCAATCAGTATAGCATGCAAATAGAAATACTTTATGTATGAATAAACCATATAATTATTTAAGATATTAAGCCTGTGAGAGACATAAATTATGAAATTAAAAGTTTTATTTGAAGACTATTATTTTTCTTGGCATCCTGCTCTATATTGTGCAGGAAAGACCACTTAATTTTACTGTGAGGCCTCTTTATCAAAATTAAGGTTCTTTTACATACTGTAAAAGTATGAAATGGCAACATCAGCTTGATTTCTCTTCCAAAGAAAGCCATTTTAAATAATTTTACATGACAAAAAGTCCATCACTTTCTGCTGGGAACCAGTATCAAGAGCCAGAAACTCTCCCAGATCTGGAGGATGACAGATGCTAGTTATGGTTAACGTATAAGCTAAATAGAGTAAGATTAAAATAATTCTTTGAGGAGGATGGGGATAATAAATCTGCAACACCACTTAGAACTATTTCTGAATGCTTGTAGAATGATTCCACATTATTCTGCATTTGGATCTCCTTACAAAAGATGTTAACTCTTAAACAAAGAAATAATGCTTTAAATAGTAGTCTCAATTTTACATTAAGTCCCTGGACACTCACAGAAAAGTGAATCCAATAAGAATCCTCATAAAAGACCAAACAAAGTATACATAAACTCTAGACCCCAATGCACCTTAGAAGTGGAACATCAGTCCAAAATTGTCTTCCATGTGTACTTTTGCTCTTTGGCAGATACAATAGGCTGCCATATAGTTAACACATGACAATTTAAGTTACCACATTTTCTCTTCATTGCAGTAGTGTCTCAGTTTTTCTATGAATGCTATCATTTCCAAAATGAAGGTTCTGCATGCATGCATGCATAATGATATTGCGTCCTCAAGGTTTTTCTTTTTCTGCTTCTGCTTCATGGTCTTATTATTCAGTTAAATGCTTGTTTAAACAAATCTGACTCCACTAAAAATAATTTTAAACTATATATAATAATGTTTCATATATCACTTATACTGTATTACTGTGCATTAATGTTAATATCAATTTCTAATTATATGGTTTTTTAGTTCCAGGAAAGAAAAATAAAATCATGGAAAGACGCTTACAGAAAGATTTCTACATTGGCTTTATTGAAGGACTTGTTAATGAATTAATCAGCACTAGTAAGGAACCACGAGACTTGTTCAGTAAAATTGCTAGAGCAATTGGACGCAGAAATTCTGACAAGAAGAAAGACTGGAATGCCCTGGTTCAGTGTAGCACAAAGACAAGAGATCCGATTGGAACAGCATCATCTCTCAAGTCTCGTCAGAGTTTACGTAAACATATAATTGAAAACCGCCACAATGCCCTGTTAAGAATGGACACAGAAAAGTTAGTACAATATAACCCAGAGCTTTCAAATGTATCACATGCTACAAGGATAGCATATGCAAAATTCAAAATGCCCAAAATAAGACAAGAATATATTGAAAAAGCTAATGATGAGGATGAAAATGAAGAAACTAATGTGAATGAAAATAACTCTAGGTCACCTAAACGTAATATTCCATGCACCCAAGGAAATCAGATAGTCACATCTGCCTTGATAAATTCTGAAACAACCAAAATTAAAAAAGCTAATATGTCTTCGATCAGCAGTAACAGACCTACAGATGTCACATCCAGCCCCAAAGCAGAAATGGTTACTAAAAATAATCCAGTAAATGATGACATTCTAGAATCATCTGCTGATAAGTCTGAATCAGACTGTAATATTAAAGACAAGTTTCATGAACCTGTAAGTGAAAACAGAAGCAATAATGGAACTGAACTAATACAAAAGAAGCAACAAAACACAAATGATTCTGCTTCTCTTTCTTCATCAAGAACACCTTCACAAAGTGGCAAATCCAAACTAACAGGAAAAATTGTAAAGGGTTGGCTTTAATTCTCTCAGGAATATTCAATGTTACTTCTGTAACTTTGGATTATTCCAATTTAACTTTCATGTACCTTTATCACAAGCTTTACAAAGCATGAGCAATAATCTATTCCAAATAAACAAACAAGAATAAACCAAGAGCACGCAATTAATGGAAATGTAAAATGAAAATTTCAGGATTACTGCTGTTTCTACAACTTCTCTTCACTGTTTTTATATGTGTGCCTGTTCAGCATGTGTACTTTGAACACTCTCCAGATATGCTGCAAGCACATAAAAAAAGTTGTAACCAATGCCATAAATATAAAGTGAGGGAAAATTCTTTGGTTGAATCTGTTACAATATTATGACATTATTTTAATTAAAACCTATTTTCTTTCTGCATGACTTTGCATTTATAAATGTGCCTTCTTAAGACATTTTGATGCTGTTTACAAATTGTATAAAAGTATGAAAAGCAAAAAAAAAAGTCAATAAATAACAATTAAATGTTGAATGTACAATAATTATATATTTTGAACCTTCCACTTCCTCTGCAAATGAACATCTTAACAACAAATTCATATTAAAAAGACACTTAAACACATAGAAAATTTTAAATATGTATTTTTAAACTATGTTTTTTTTTCTAAATGAATTTTCTGTTTGTTGTCATTCCTACTTATTACTGCTGTTTTCTTGAAAAATTTCTATTGCTGTAACCCTTTGTCATCAAGGATTTAAATGTTCATGCCAACTAGCAAATCAATCAATATAGTTTAAATTGGTGTTTTAAAGTTACAATGCCCATAAGAGCATACTTACCCTATTACCCTCAGGTATTGGAGTACATTAAAACCTACATATATAAGTACAATTATGATTTGCAACGAATGCCCTTACTAGTGTGGATAAGCTAGTGATTGCCCAGGACAAGAAGGCAAGCTAGAAGAATGTGCAACAATCACTTTTGCTGTCTCCTCTGTGTGTATGCTCACCTTCCGAGTATGACAAGGATGGAAGGCTCATTTAAAATGCATAAGTGTTTTCACATAGCTCACCTATAAATCATACCTATCCCTGCAACAAACATTAGATCTGGCAGCATGAGTGACTCATATGCACTCTCATGCACTCATTTTCTAGTTAACAGATCCGCTACCGGAGCAGAAAAACAGTTCATGCTTCTCTGCCCTTCATATCCCTCTAGCCTTCTTGACGTGGACATACAGTACATGACTAAATAAAATAAACGTTTCATTTCTCAGCAATGCTTATGGTAGAATCATATAAGCATCGCTGGAGTTCCATTACATGTCAGTAAATCAGACATGGGACTATTGCCATCAAATGTCATTTCACTAATAGAGTCAGACTGAAAAATTCAATGCCATGGCCAACGTGCTGACATGACAAATTCTGACTCGTATGCTTCCCAGTAAATCACTAGGGGTTCTCATATACAATGAGACACGCACCTTTTGTGGTGACTTACTATGCTGGTTCTACTCATTCAAACCTTGGCATACACATGGCTAGTGTGGAAGATATTATTATTTCCATCAATTTACCTAAAAAGAGTGGTTTAACTATAAAGCCTGGTACTTCAGTACTTACTCTTTGTTATGCTCCTTCAGAAACATACTGAGGACTGAACAAATCTTGTTCATTAGCCACGGTTATTCTATCAGATGATGTAACGTACATATTTAATTTATTTAGAAGCAAAAAAGAAACAGCTTGCTTCTGCAATATATTGTTCTAAGTAAGCAAAATTATTTTGAGTTGGAAAGAGATTGAAAATGGAGGTGAATGTCTTTGAAACTAGTCTCTCATAAATATAAACAAGTAAGTGACGAGTATTAATAAACCAACTACAAATATTTATTATTAGTTTTTAGATGAGTCGTATTTATTACACATATGCTTCACTTTCGTACCTATTTTGAGGACATGTTTCGCAAATCATTGTTTGCATCTTCGGCTCTTATGCGACTAAAGCTTGATCCAGTGGTGTGGGTAATTCTGGAGTTGCTGCTGCCATCTGTTGATTTAGTGATGAACTTAAATGTGGGATTCTCTTCTGGCGGGATTTCAAAGCTCATTAGTTGGTTTTTATGTTTTTCTATGTATATTCTCTCCCATATATCGAGTTCACTATGTTTTTGTACGTATTTTAGTAATTCGGTGCTATCTTCAATTTAATGATTTTCAGACCAGAAATGAGCTGCTATTGCGGACTTATCAATATTTTTGTATCTTAAGTGCCTGAAGTGTTCTTTCTTTCTAGTGCCTATGTATCTTAAGTGCCTGAAGTGTTCTTTCTTTCTAGTGCCTATGTTTCTTTTTGTCCTCCCTATGTAAATTTTTTCACAGTCTTTACATTTAATCTTATAAATGCCTGACTTTTCCTCTGGTTTTATCTTATCAGTATTATTACTGTGAAGTAGGTTTTTAATGTTGTAATTGTTTTTTGGTGCCAATGTTATATTGTATTTCTTGAATATTTTTTGGAACTTTTTTTTGGCCCAGGGGTAGTAAGTAAATTTAGCACATCTAATTTCTTGTTTTATTGGTGTGAGAGCTGTGATCTGTTTTAATCTCTTTTGAAGTTTGAATGATTTTAGTTTTTTATCTACAAGGTTTTTTCCATATCCATTTTTAATTGCAGTTTTTAAGATTTGGTGGTATTCGTTTTGATATTCTTGCTGGTTGAGGGGTAGATTTACTAATCTGTGTGTGAGACTGTTGATGGTGGCATGTTTGTGTGGAATTGGGTTGAAACTATTTGCTTTGATGTAATTATCTGTGTGTGTTGCTCTTCTATGGATACCAAATTCTAATTTTTGATTGCTTTTTGTGATTTTAAGGTCCAACAAAGGTAGAGTACAGTCCTCTTCAGTTTCCACTGTGAATTGTATGCTGGGTTCTTGCAGGTTGAGTAGTTTCAAAGCATCATCTATTTGTTTGTAGGGCACTATTGCAAAGATGTGGTCTACGTATCTGTACCATGTTTTAAAAATATGAGGGAAGGCTTTAGTTATATGTGTTTCGAAAAAGCTCATGTATAGATTGGCCAAAAATGGTGATAGCGGGCTTCCCATAGCTAGTCCTGAAATTTGTTTATAATATTTTCCATCGAAGACAAAATAATTTTGATGTATACATATTTCAGTCATTGCCAAAGATACAAAAATATTGATAAATCCGCAATAGCAGCTCATTTCTGGTCTGAAAATCATGAAATTGAAGATAACACAGAATTACTAAAATATGTACAAAAACATAGTGAACTCGTCATATGGGAGAGAATATACATAGAAAAACATAAAAACCAACTAATGAACTTTGAAATCCCGCCAGAAGAGAATCCCACATTTAAGTTCATCACTAAATCAACAGATGGCAGCAGCAACTCCAGAATTACCCACACCACTGGATCAAGCTTTAGTCGCATAAGAGCCGAAGATGCAAACGATGATTTGCGAAACATGTCCTCAAAATAGGTACGAAAGTGAAGCAGATGTGTAATAAATATGACTCATCTAAAAACTAATAATTATTTCGCTTCACTGTGGTGTTCCAATACAGTTAAATCCCAACTACAAATAGTTTCTGAGATTAAGCAAAATTATACTGCATATTATGTATGCAGTAAAAGACTGCATGTATAAATAAATAAAATTATGTAAGTTTTAACACTTTGAATGCCAAGATCCATGAGTTTTGCAGCAGTTTACGCATCTGAATTGCTTATTTGATATGATACACAGAGGTGGTTTTCAAGATCAAATAATCTACAATTCATGCAAATGATCTCTATGTTGCTTTACTTCTAAAAGATCTACAATACTTAACCTTCCGTTGGGCATGTCAAATTTCGTGACGCCATTAGTCACGATGTATCTGCTGGATACATAATGATGTTGTGTTTTAGTATCTGTTTTCAATAGTTTTAAAAATGCCCCTTATTATGAATCGGAAGCGTTTCTAAGACATAGTCATCCAGAAAATATTGATACCAAGGTCATCTGTTGTCTGAAGTCTTGAATATTTTGCCTTACGTGGAACACACCAGCAAGGTATAGTAACGCAATAAAGGCTTTCATTTCTATTATGTCTGTGTCTCTACAATCACTCTTGCGTTCATATTTCACTTTGAAATCATCTCTGTGTTGGTGTGTTGTACAATTATGCAGAATATCATCACTGACGAAAAGTTTGCATCAGTCAAATTCAGTTTTCATAGTTTTGGCATTCCCCACAACTCTAGGCAGTTTTTTATCATCATCATTATCATCACCACCCACCTCGGTAGCGTAGTGGCAGCATGTCTGCCTCACGTTCAAGAGGTCCCGAGTTCGAATCTCGGTCAGGGTGAGTTACCTGGATAAGGTTTTTCCGGGGTTTTCCCTTATCCTGAAAGACGAATGTCGGGTAACTCTAAGCTCTATGGACCCTGGGCTCATTTGAGCATCATTTCACCCATTCCATTCATCGCCCGATATGACTTAAAGTTGGAGGACGTAAATTGAAAAAAAAAATTCCCATCACCATCATTACCATCATCATCACCATCATCATCACCATCATCATTACCACCACCGTCACCATCATTATTATGGTGGTGGTGGCGGTGGTGGTGGTGGTGGTGGTGGTGGTGGGGATGGTAGTGGTAGTAGTAGTAGTATTACTACAATTATTATGATATATATTATCATCTTGTGTTCGTTATCATCTTGTGTATTTTGTACTCACCAAAATAGTAATGTTCATCATTTTCTAGCACTTTATTACTTTCCTCATCAACATCATGGTCTGTATCAGTGTCCACATATCATGTTTCAGTTATGTCTTATTCGTAATCAGTTTCTACAAAATTATCCTCAATCAGCAGTGCATCATCTTCAAAAATAAGGCAATGTACCTCCTCCAAATCCTCAGGATTTTCCAAATTATATACTTGACTCATTTTAAAACTTACAATTCACAGTAATAAAGGCATTCTCATTTACCTAGCAACAACGCAACCATTTATATCAGCATTCTCTAGCAATGACGTGGTTGGTTCCGATAGCAGCGACAATTGTAACGTGAGTTGGCGCATGATGTATCTGACAGATACAACAGCACACACATGATGATGTTTGCCTCGTTTGCAAACTTACATTAGGGAAAAGTGGTTGAAACTTACAGGAAGCAATAACAAAGATATGATGGAAGATGTCCTGGCTCGACGAGCCCTTACCTCCTTTTAAACAAACTTAGGCCATGTATCTCACAGATACATGCGCGACTAACAAAGGGTTAATAGTAGCATTTTCTGTTTATTGATGTCTCATTCCTATTTATTTTATTTTAGAGTATTACTGGTGAGTCACTATCCATCTGGGTGGCTCAGTTGGTTAGGTGTTTGCCTACTGATCTCAAGGTCAAATTCAAACCCAGCTCACATCAACAGCACTGTTCTGCATGGTAATTTTTTTATATATATTTTATTTTTATATATATATATATTTTTTTAATGAATGAGCGTTCCTGAATCACATTTTCACATTGATGGCACAATTAAACTCCATTTTCGCATATGTTAGAATTTTTTGTAATTCAAAATTTTATGTTTTGAATATGTTTTGTGATGTATGTACTGTAGCAATATGAGTACTACCATGTGATTATTGTTAGAAAGGCTCAACATCTTATAATTTCACTTTATTACTTAAAATATAAAATAATATTATTATATTCATATTTTTATGTATTTTTATATTTATTAAAATCTACTCCACCTTAGGGAATGTACAAAAATGTCTTTATCCCTTAAAATTAATAATTCCAAAGAGTGGAGGATCTTCATAGTGTTTCTAAAGAAGTCTTAAAGGTAGATAGAGTCAACATGAAAAATTATACGCCATGGCCGGGATTTGAACCACGGATCCTCTGGACTCCGTCCACTCGCTCCAACCCATTGAGCTACCTGGCCAACGTGCCGTCTGACATTAAATTCTCCATTTGACTCGCATATTTAATGTTATTTAATTTAATTTTTAATGTCAGGATGGCATGTTGGCCATGGTAGCTCAATGGGTTGGAGCGAGTGGACGGAGGCCAGAGGATCCGTGGTTCAAATCCCGGCCATGGCATTGAATTTTTCATGTTGACTCTATCAAAAACCTTAGCCTATATACAGCTAGTGTGAAGAAATGATTAATTTCTATCAATTAACTTAAAGTCTTAAAGGTGTTTTACTTCATAATGAAAACATTCAACCTTCCATACTTTTAGCCCACTCTTTTGTTTTAAAGTAGACACATGAAAATGTTAAGCTTTTGTTACAAAAACTAGAGTACTAAAGCTATCTATAGCTAGTGTGTGGGCATTTCAAGATTATTGGGCCATTTCTTGGTCAGCAGACTGGTTTCACAAAACATTTTTATTTCTCATGTGAATGGGATGGCACAGCTAGGTCAGAACACTGGGGAAGGGAACAGTGATTTCATAGGACTAATTTAACAACGGGTAAAAGAAGTATAAAAAGTGAACATCTCATTGATCCCTCAAAAGTATTGTTGCCACCTATCCATGTAAAACTAGATTTAATGAAACAATTTGTAAAAATTCTAGATAAAGACAGTGAGTGCTTTAAATACCTTTGTCTTACATTTCCTTCATTGCCTTCTGAAAAAAATTAAAGCTGGTATATTCGTTGACTCACAAATAGGAAAACTGATGATAATTGGAGAAAACTATGAGAAATGAAGGATGCATAGAATGCTGTTTTTAATTTTCTTGGAAATAAAAAATTCCTAAATTGTTAACATAGTGAAAGAATGCTGTTTTTAATTTTCTTGGAAATAAAAAATTCCTAAATTATGTTAACATAGTGAAAGTGATGCTACAAAATTTCAAACAGATTGGTTGCAACATGAGTGTCAAATTACATTTTCTTCACTCCCATCTAAATTATTTCCCTGATAATTTAAGAGATTTTAGTAAGGAACAGGGTGAAATATTTCACCAGGATATAAAACATATGGAAATAAGGTATGAATGGAAGTGGAGTATTCACATGATGGCGGGCTAGTGATGTATGTTAAAAAGGGACTGCACCAAATAACATGTGAGGTCAAAGAAGAGAAAGTTTAAAGTATATTGAGGTAAGGTTATGAATGTGCTTATAATTATTATTAATTAATGATTACTTAGAGACAAATTATAATTATGGCATGTTTTTCATACAAAATTCTTGTTGAAAGCAATTTTTATTACATATCACACAGCTTAAATTTAATTTCTGTTATTTATGAATAGTTTGAAAACCTGACATGATGGGAGAAAAGGCAGATTATTTTCGAATGTGGCACAAAATATCAATTTAGGGTCACCTTTCAGATTAAAAAAAAATTGAAAATAAGTTTTAGTTGCTAAATGTGTTTGTAGGCAAAGCCCTATGTCAGCAGAACCTCTCTTAAAACGGAATTTTGGCACACAGCAGTGCTGATGATACTACAGTAAGGATCATTGACATTTAAAGCATTTATTTTATCCATCAGGTAGTGTATAGTTCCGCTGCTGGAGCTATGTTTCAGCACCATGGATTTATCTTTGTCAAAAGAAACCTCTCAGATAACGCACTGATTATTCTTGTAAGAGTGAGAGGGGTACTAACACGCCTCCCATTCGTGTGCTAAGCACCAATGAACGCATCACTTCAGTTAATGGAGTTCGCACGAATCACAAATGACAGATGTTCACTCCACGTGGAGTAATCAGTGTTTTATCTGAGAGGTATCTATTACCAAAGATAAATCCATGGTAACCGTTCCAGCAGCGGGTCTATACCCACACTAATGACGGCTAAACAGAGAAAAGCAAAAATGTTATTTGCTTCACACCAGGATGGTTTATCTGCGAGTTTACTGCGATTTCTTATAGATTTTGCATTCTGTGTATTAAAGACTGATGTACAGGAACAAGAAATAATTAACAGAGCTAGAAATTGGTACATTTGCTGATGAAAATAACTCTTCAACAGTTCTACACTAAGAAACTTTAAAATTGTCAATCTTAGGCAATTTAATTCACTGAAAGCAATAACACTAATATGCAATTTGACTTCTGTCTGGGGTTTTTATTTTAATATGTCATTATCCCTAATTTGATTAAGCTGAATCAATTATGAGCTTAGTTTCTTTTCCATCACACACCAGTCCTTCACAATAGCAGAAATAATAAAATATGACTTTTCATCAAATTTAAGTTATATTATTAAATAAAAGTTAATAAATCCACAACTGTCAACACAACCCTCTTCATAATAAACTAATATTTCACATCTGTTGTAAATAATTAAATACATTTGAACATTACATCAGTTTTTGATAGTCAACATGAAAAACTCAATGCCATGGCTGGGATTTGAACCACGGATCTCCAGGTTTCCGTCCAGTTGCTCTAACCCATTGAGTTGGCCATGGTAGCTCAATGGGTTAGAGCGAATGGACAGAAACTAGGAGATCTGTGGTTCAAATCCCAGCCGTGGCATTGAATTTTTCATGTTTACTATCAAAAACCTTACCTATGTACGCCTAGTGTGAAGAAATGATTAATTTCCATCAATTAACTAAAATTACATCAGTCTTTTTACACTTTGCATTGAAGTGCACATCTTTTCCTTTCCTTTATGTCCTGGTGAAATCATTTACACTGCTCCTTGCTGACGTATTTGATTAAAAATTATGTTTTACATACCTATATATTTATATCCGAATCCTAATAATGCAAAAACCTAAAATTGTTGTATGGATAGTTTATAACATACATGAAAAAAAGGAGTAGGGAGGTCGCAAAATATGTTTTGATGATAGAGGGGCCGTGTCATGAAAAAGGTTGAATAACACTGGTTTAGCAGATCTCCTTTTTCTCAAAGGAGAACACTGAACAACATGGGATTCTACTGGAAAAAGTATTCTAATACAAAAATTCCTACAGGGGAAAACAGATATAGTAGCACATAGATGTAGATTTTTGAGGAGTATAAGAGGTGGACCTAAACAAATGTATGGTACCTTATTGTTCCGCAGTTGCTGTCAAGTCACCTACAATGCGGGATTTAAAAGCATAAATGATTCATTAGTCACATACATGGCAATCTAGCCAGAAAGCACTAGTGGACTTGTAAATAACCGAGTTAAAACTTGTTAAATACTATAAGCCTCAGTTTCAGAAGTTCATTATAGATAAGTTTGGCTGAAAGAGATGGTCAGCACATACTTTTGTCTACCACCCTATTACTGTTTCACCCCGACTGAATTGTTATGGGCAGGTTAAGGGCTACGTCAGCTGCAAAAACTTTTACTTTCACTGAGGTTCAATAAATGTCAGGTAAAAATTGGAAAAAGATAGTTCAGTATGCGAAAAGTTTCTACAGAATGCCTGGAATGAAGGTATTTTAGAGCAAGCAGTTGAAAGTTTCATAATAAACCTAAGTAATTCAAGTGATAATGATATTGAACGTAGAAGAACTAACAAAAAGGAACAAGGAAACACTGGACACAGATGTGTGCAGCGAGTGAAAAGGTGGCAATGCTGTGACAGAGCCACTGGCAGCAGCACTATCAATAACCAGGTTAATTCTCCCAGACTTTAATTGTAGGCCTAATGTCATGAAAATGTGTGGGATTTCTCTCTGCATTAAGTTCCCTTACACTGTGAACATTCAGAGCAATCTGTGTTCAGTGCATAGTTAAGAAAAGGAGAACACCATTTCGTCATGGCGTACAATCACAATACAAGTGAAAAGTGTGATATCTTGTGCAAAATTGGACACTACCTCAATTATCAGCAAGATGGGGGGAGGGTGGAAATTCAAAACATGAATGTGTACATACAAAATCATTAAGTCTTAGAATAAGGAAGAACCATACAAAAAAAAACATTTTATATAACAATTATCTATCTTTGATATCTTTGCTGAATAATGGTCAGGATGTTAACTCCATTTGGCGCATGCCTTCACAGAACAGCATTGGTCGCGTGAAGCCTGGGAAACCTGCATTATATTTATGCAATTATAGGCCTATATTGCTTTTTGTTTTCATTTTTCTTACCTCTACCTAATTTTTGGCATTATTTATGTTAAACATATATGACTTTTATTAGTACAGTCATATTAAATACATCAGCTAAAATATAATACGAATAGAGCGTGCATTACAATGCATATCAAGTGTATGTAATGAGAATAACCTATTCTTTTAAAATACATCTTGTCATTGAAAATTTAAGTTACTCAAAACTCATCAGCTATTTCTTCTGTTTTCCCCGACTAAGTAGTTATCGCAAATCATTTTGGCATGTTTTCTCAAACAGAAAGGAGCGTTGCATTTCCCACTTGCATATTTAGTTTTGGTGTTCTTTTTATCTTTATTGCACGAATCAAATTGTTTCTTTTCAAATCATTCTGGTGAATTTGGCCACTCATCTATTGTTGGTTGTTCGGTTTTATATTTCTTTAGAAGCCCTTTCAGATCATTGGGTAGCTTTGATGCTGTTGCGACAGTAAAGCTAAGGACAGCACTTTCACTTATTTGTCTTGTGAAATATTTGTTTTGGTTTCCAAGAAAGATATTCCTAGAATTAATACCTGCATTATTCAACATATAATTAAAAATTACCATTGGCCACCTTCATGTTGTTCTGGCTACATTGTATGAAGCACACAATTTATCTATTTCCATCAACTCCAGATAGTAAAAGTAATAGTAATATTTATTGAGGTACTAAGCTTTTACAATTTTTGGACTGCCCTCTGTTTTGGCCCAGGCCACTGCTACACAGGACAGTCCATTAAGTATATTTACAGACATGTTACAATATGTATTATTACAGAATAGTCACTTATTATTCCTTCTCTCTTTTTACAGTCCACACCCACTTGTTTTTAACCTTACTTAAAAACTGACCTATGTTTTTATAATTTTTACTTAAAACCTTGATTAAGCTGATTCTCCTATTCATTTTTGATATTTGACATTCTTTCCTCCACATCTCTGTTTCCTTACAATCAAACAATATATGTTTTATATCCTCTTTATCCCCACACAATGGGCACTCGTCTTGCGGGTATCCATTTCTTTGACCTCTTAATCTCCATATCCCTGCTCTTATCCATGCTAACCCCTTTCTTTCTTCACTGTTAGTGCTATCTATATACCTCTCCCTCCCCCAACTATTTTTCAATTGAATATAGAAAACAAGTGATCTCTTCTCTGCCATTTGACTAAACAGTTTCTGGATCTCCATGTCTTCAAATCTTATTCTAGCCCCTTTCCAAAAACCTTTATAATTAGTTTCTCCAAATATCACCCATACCATTATTTTCCAAGTTATTTCGTAAATTACTTACCCATCCTTTATTTGGTAAACTTAGTTCTTGATACTTCAAGCATTGTTTCAGTATATTCCCCTCCTCTAAATTCAATATCCTATACCAATATTTTAGTGCCCTTTCAATAACTAACCCTTTTCTTGGAATTCTCCCCATTTCAATTAGAGCTACTTCATTTGCAGTAACTCCAGATTTAGTATCGTCATACATGATTATTTCTGGCTTTCTTTCGGCACCTTCTGTCAGTTGTTTCGACAAAGCATGTAGACTTGAGATCAAAACTACTATTTTACCTTTCTGGAATATATGAAACAAGTGTTCCATTATTTGTGAAGCCAAGTACGCTCTCGTATTGCCTGCTACCTTTGAAGTAAAAGTACAGGGCAGATCCTTCTTGTTTTTGTAAACTGAACCGTCAAAAGAAAGTTATCTTTTGACCAGCTCATTCACCAGGGCTACACTAATGAACCAATTATCTGCTGTAACATTTCTCCCAGTGGTATAGATTGGTTCAGTTAGTCTTAGCACTCTACAGCCTCCACAGAATTATTTTGCAAATATGGTCCATCCAGCAAATGTCCATAATAAATTTCCATAATAGTGATGTAAAACATTTTGCATTACTCAAACAATATTGTCGCCAATTGCATTGTTGGTTGGTGCCGTGACAAGCCAGTGCCGGATGCATGCGAAAGAAAGAGACAGAGCTTTGCGAGTGCTGAACACCTGCAGAGAGACAGAGAAACAGACAGAAATAGCCTGGAGTTTCCTACTGCCATCCACTAAATTCTAGAAAAGGACTGGAGAAATAAAAGCCGGCAAAGAGCTGAGTTGCGGGTCAGTTGTTAATGGAGTTGTTAGTTGAGAACTGTTAATTGTATGTGTGCAGCTGTGTAGTGATTTCAAGTGTACCGCAAGTGATTTTTTACATTTGTTTACGTGTGATGAAGCAACAAGAGACTGCATTTGTGTATGACACATCATTTATAGAACCTGTAAGAGGTGTACAAAGTGTCTTTCTATTGAAATAAAGAGCATTTTAAGTCACTAAACAAGGCTTTTAATTCTACGAACCTATAAAGTCAGAATATTTTTATGAAATACTTCTTTGACTTAGATGGTATTTATTGTCTAAAACCACATCGACTACAAAATGCAGGTAATTGCTCATCAACTGTGATGTTTTGTACAAAGAGAGTAATGCTTTTGACATTTATTTACAAACATTGTAAACATTTCTCTAATATCAGCCAATCTGTCCAATACCAATGAATACCACTTGGTACTCACAATGAAGTACTAATGACTCCTTCCACTGGAAAAGCAATATTCTACTAGTTACTCTCAAAGAAAAACATGTCATCATGTAACAAGAGTAGGCACAAGGGGACAATTAGACCTGTACGACACCTAATTGCTGATTCGTCATTCTTGCAGCTACAATAATAAACAGAAAAAGTTATCGCCACAGCAATTGCATCCTCCAATGGAGTAAGGTGTAATGTTAGATGTCCTAGACAGACAATTACGCGACTAATGGAGGGTTAAACATTTTATGTGACAATTATCAATCTTTGCTGGAATATCTTCGCTGCAATAATAGTCAGGATGTTAATGTTATTAGGGAGAGTACCATAAGAATTTTGCAAAAGTTACTGTAATTATTTAGCTAGGTAAAGCATACTTTAGTCCTGTTTTTAATGTCTAAAGGAAACAGATTTCACTGCCTTAAAATTCTGTAATTATAAAAATCTGTTACAAAAGAACGCACATACATACTGTTCGACTATTAAACAGCTGATATTTTCACATAAACTGTTCAAATACAATGAGATGCATTAACTACTGGAATTATCATGGAGAATTAATGGCATTAACATTTATTAATATGTATCGCTTAACACCAGACTCATTCATGTGAGGTGCTTACATTACTGTGTTGTGTTATGATGCATTGATTTAGCAGTTGAAGACTGCAAAGCATCATGAATCTATGCTATTTTTCAAGTTTCTTACAAACTATAGTCAGTGGTCCCTTCAGCAGTGCATATATGCTGGCTGATATATAGGACCTCGATTTGTATGTTAAACTCCATCCCCCACTGATTTCACATAAAAATACATATTCTGCAACAACAACAACAAAAAAAAAAAGTGAATAAATTCTTTTACATTTTTCTCATAATACATACTTTTGTGCTTTTCTCACATTGTGTGACAATAGATTTCTTTTCCTAATATAAAGTATAAGGCAAAAATCATATTTAAGGCTTGCAATGTACAAACTGGGGATATTTGTTGTGCATGTTACTCTGAGGTGTTTACACATGATACCTAGCTTCAGATTAAAATATTAATGATTGAATTAATATTTAATTAATAATCCTATATATTTTAGTTAATTGATGGAAATTAATCATTTGCTCATACTAGCCTTGTATAGGCTATGGTCTTTGATAGTCAACATGAAAAATTCAATGCCATGGCCAGGATTTGAATCACGGATCTCCTGGTTTCCGTCCAGTCGCTTTAATCCACTGAGCTACCATGGCCAACTTGCTGTCATGGCATTAAATTCTCCATGTGACTCGTATTATTTCCCCGGTAAACCACTATGGGCTCTTACATTTGAGATACACCGTTTGTGGCGACTTACTATCGTAAGTACTTGAGTCCCAGGCTTCACCGGGGAAATATACGAGTCAAATGGAGAATTTAACGTCATGATGCCAAGTTGGCCATGGTAGCTCAATGGGTTAGAGTGACTGGACGGAAACCAGGAGATACGTGGTTCAAATCCTGGCCATGGCATTGAATTTTTCATGTTGACTACCAATCCTAAAGATGTTTTCTTGCACTTTGTTACAATTTTTTTTTAAATATTTTTCATTTCTGCAACATATTTTTAGAATTATCACATAAAAAATATTTGAAAGTTTAATACTTAAAAATTAAAGCTAATAACAGCAAAGCAATAAGAAATATTACAATATATAATGTATATGTATACCAACATTCCCCATAGGGCAATTACGGTCATCGGGGTAACCTTGCCCCACCACATGACTGGACCAATTTCGCAGGTGGAGGCACCCAGAGGGCAATGACCGTTACCTCCAGGGTAGGGTGATAGCAAAGATGATGGTAAGGCAAGTAGACCTACAGTTTATACCATAGACTCCGAACCATGTTGGGCATAGGAGACACTTCAAATGAGCTAGAGAGAGCTGAAGGCTGACTTAAAATTGACACCCCAGAGGCGGGAATCCAACTCGGACCCTCAGCATGAGAGTTGCGAACAAAACCACTGTGCTAACTTGATGCACCTAATAATATATAATTTATTAAATTCAATTATCTTTTGAAGAGTACTTGAGTATTATCCTGCCTCTCAAAGCGTTATGCTGGCTTTATCTTCATAAATAGAAACCTCTCAGATAACACACGGATTATTCAAAAGTGAGAGGGGAACTGCTGCGGTTCTAAGATCTGTGCTAAGCACCAATAAGCTCATCACTTCAGCCAAAGCAATGCGCAGGAATCACAAATGATAAATGTTATGTCCACGTAGAGTAATCAGTGCTATATCTGAGAGGTTTCTAATACCAAAGATAAATCCATGCTAACCATTCGAGCAGCGCAATAATACAGGAAGAAATTTACAATCTCTTGAAAAAATAAGTGAAGCTTGTAGAATATTATTATATATCACTGTAATATTTGAAAGTTTTTAGTACATAAGAATGTAGGCCCTAATGATATCTGCAAATTCACACAATTATTCTACCATAAATGCAAATATGTAATATATTTCATTACCAAATGATTAAGGCACAATTTAAATACTCAGTAACTAGCTTTAATTCATCAAATATAAGTGTCCAATGGAAAATCACGTCCCATCTGATGTGCAGATGTATTACACATGCCTTCGCATCATTTGGTTGGCAACTGATTACTAATGAGGAAAAACAGGTAGACTCAATAAGCAACATAATAGAAAAATTACCTGAGGTTTATTTGTACTTTGTTACAACAGTACAATTATAGAGAAATATTAAAAAACACATTTTAATACAGGCTAAAAAAATATATATTCATTTGGTAGCTTGCTACAGCACTTAATACTGGTAACTAAGGCACTGAGATGTACAATTAGTATATTCCTAAGCAAGAGACTTCCAGATATAGATATTATTTGATAGTGTTGAATGAATGACAACATTTAATTCTGACTTATTCTTACTGCAAATTGCAACATTTTAAAATCAATTTTCAGCATATAAAGATTCAAGAGTTTATTCAAAATATAGTATTAGTTTAGCTGATAACAATCAGCAAGTATTTAATTATAAAAGAACAAAATGTTTAAAAACATTGTGCCAAATATTATTACTTACATATAAGGTAATCAACTGTTTTCACAATTAACAATTTAGTGAAACATTTTCATAAAAGCATTCACTATTAGACACATTGTTAGCTTATGTAAATAAAGCTTAAAATAAGCTCAAGAAAGCTGCCAGAAATTGCCAAGTTCAAAGAATAATCAGAGAGTCCATAATCATGTATTACAACCACCAGAAAACCACAGAATACATCAGAACCTCTTAAGCAAATGTGATACACAATCTGACAGCACACAACTTCACAGATTAACCACTATTTGCTCCTCAAAAACAACATATATGAGGTAATTATTTGCATATGACAAATATGCATATTTATGAACTATTTTCCACTTGCATTTGATTTCAAAATGATAGAACATTATGTATAAAGTGCTATTCTGCAAAGGTGGAAAATTTATTAGTGCAAATTGTAAAATTTATCACAAAATATTGCTGAAAATTCCCTTTTAAGAAAATAAAGGAACAATTATTGTTTTTAGAGTACCCTTTTCTCAGAAGTCTCAGGCATTTTTTTTTACCATTTTGTAAGTTACCTCATGCTTTAGATTAGTGTCTTAAGAGGCAATGATAACAGCTACAAGGAACAATTACCAGACAGGTTAAATTAAAGTATTCCACATTCAAAATGTCTTGCATATTTCACAGTATAGAGAATCTAGACCTTAAGTTATGGAACAACGTAAAAACTTATTTTAATGAGCTGCCATTGCCAAATGCAAAATCCAATCACTGAATGACATTAGTCATGAAGAGAATGTTACATCTTAGTATAAAATTCACCAAATCATGCTGCCTTGGGTACTCGTGTTGCTTCCCACATCTGAAAAGAAATAGAAATGCATATAATAAGTAAAAAACAAAACACAACACACACACACACACACACACAAAAAATAGACATCTTGCCACTCTATTAGCTAATTATTATTTATGGTAAATAGGCTGACAAATGGATTTTGCAGGATATATTTTGCTTTTGTAGTACTTTGCAAAGATAAAGTAAAAATATCCAGCTTTTGATCCACCAACATAATGCTGGAAATTTTGTGTCTGAACATAGAAGATAACATCTGAGACCAACAATAAATGTTTCCCTTGCTACATGGAAACTATACCTAATTTAAAGGGAATTTTACTACACATAAGAACGTGTTATTTATTTTTCTGATTTAACTGCAACAATACTCAATTTTTTTAAAAACAATAGATCTTCAATGGAGTAGTTACTTGGGAGATCATGAATAAAAAGTGTTTTCAAATACAGGTGTACATGGACAAGTCACTTCTTTTTTTTTTTTTTTTTTTCAATAATGCTCATTAATGCCAGATTAGAAAATACATTTTTATTAGTCATTACTAGGGCCTGGATAGTTATGTACTAAAAATCAATAAAATATGTACCTACATATATGTATTTTAAAATACTGAAATAAGTAATTACACTCAAATACAAATATGTAACATCATACGAGGACTGTTATATAAAGAATGATCATAATTTTTTTACGGTCATAATTTTTTGCACTAAAATTCAATCTTATTATATTCTGTTAGTTTAATGTGAAACAAACACACCATAGTAGTTTTATTGTTGGTACTCCTGGTTCCTGCCTGTGAGAACCAGGCAATTTTAGACATGTTCAGTATCGCCTACCGCTGCAATGAGGGTAACATGCAGTTAAAGTTGATGTTAGAGGAAGATCCGGAGTTTCTTTCAAACGTAATCACTGCTGAGGAAACTTGACTACATCATTTTGATCCTGAGAGCAAACAGCAGAGCTCAGTGTGGAAATCTCCATCACCAACCTCCAAAACAGCAAAAATGGTTGCTTCTGCTGGGAAAGTTATGGTCATCTTCTTTGATATTCATGGAATGGTTTATCAGCATATTGTAAATGGATATCTCTGATACTGTGCAAATACTTTTGAATTCATGTGCACAGAGGATAAACTGACATGCAACAAATCTACACTAATACTCATTAAAAGTCAATTCAGCAATTATTTCAACCAATGATACAACTGTATTACCCAGATTTTGATTAAATGCTTTAATTAAGGACCTAAAACCCCTATTAACCTCTCATGTCACCACTTCCTCCTGGATCCATCTGGGTGGTTTAGTTGATAAGGTTCTGACCTAAGGTTTCGTAGGTTCAAATCAAGCCCACCAATTATTTTGAAGTGTGAATAAAACCTTAATGCATACTAATATGTTATATTTTAAACAGAACACATGCCAATCATAACTGCTGTATTGCATATGTTGTATGAACAAGTCTTAACACATTTTTTCATAAAAGTTTCAGATTTTATTTAGTGCCACATTTGTCTTAGTTTTACAGTACAAATAAAAAATTTCCCATAATGAGGTTTATCAATAATGTTGAATATGCCTTCAATTTCAGTTTTTGTCTGAAATAGCTTTGTATTGCTTCAGTGATTGTTTCTGTGATGAAAGAAAGATGCATTTTAATACATTTGGATTATGTGTGTTTGGAGGAATTTAGTAACAGTGACGTCAAAATTAATATAAAAATTATTTGTGGTTGGTTTATTGACACTCGTCACTTACTTTTTCATATATTTATGAGAGACTAGTTTCAAAGGCCCTGGCCTCCATTTTCAATCTCTTTCCAACTGGCATCTGTTGTTGTCTGCTCTCTCTGGTGGTGGAACTATGAACTTTTTTGTCAAATTATCTACTGGCGGGATTTCAAAGTTCATTACGCGATCCTTATTTTTCCAGATGAATATGTTCTCCCATGTTGTCAATCTATTTTGGTTTATCACTCCTTTTAATAATTTTGGATTTGGATCAATGTCATGGTTTTCATTCCAAAAATGAAATGCTACTGCTGACTTGTCTTCTTGTTTCAATCTGATGTTTCTAAAGTGTTCTTTGACTCTGGTTTTTAAATTTCTTTTTGTTTGACCTATGTAGCATTTTTCACAATTCTTACAATTTATTTGGTATATTCCAGATTTGTTACCTGAAGGAATTTCATCTTTTGTTTTTGAATTTAGTAATTTTAAAATTGAGTATCTATTAGTAGGTGCCAAGATGATATTTTGTTCCTTGAATATCTTTTTAAATTTATTAAATGTTTTTGGATGATATGTGAATGAACTGAATATGCTGTTGCTTTCTTTTTCTTTAATAAATGTGGTTGCTTCCTTAATGGTTTTCTTTAGTTTAGATTTTCTAATTTTCTTCAACACCAAACTTTTGTTGTATCCGTTTTCTTCTGCTATGTGTATTATTGCTTTTTGTTCCTTGAAATATTCTTCTTTTTCCATGGGTATGTTGACTAGTCTGTGTGTAAGGCTGTTTATTATTGCATGTTTATGTGTAATTGGGTTGTGGCTATTATATTTTATATAATTTTCTGAATGTGTTGGCTTCCTGTAAATTCCAAATTTTATTTTTGTATCATTCCTGATGATATTTAGATCCAAGAAAGGTAGAAAGATGAAATTCCTTCAGGTAACAAATCTGGAATATACCAAATAAATTGTAAGAATTGTGAAAAATGCTACATAGGTCAAACAAAAAGAAATTTAAAAACCAGAGTCAAAGAACACTTTAGAAACATCAGATTGAAACAAGAAGACAAGTCAGCAGTAGCATTTCATTTTTGGAATGAAAACCATGACATTGATCCAAATCCAAAATTATTAAAAGGAGTGATAAACCAAAATAGATTGACAACATGGGAGAACATATTCATCTGGAAAAATAAGGATCGCGTAATGAACTTTGAAATCCCGCCAGTAGATAATTTGACAAAAAAGTTCATAGTTCCACCACCAGAGAGAGCAGACAACAACAGATGCCAGTTGGAAAGAGATTGAAAATGGAGGCCAGGGCCTTTGAAACTAGTCTCTCATAAATATATGAAAAAGTAAGTGACGAGTGTCAATAAACCAACCACAAATAATTTTTACATTTGGATTAATCTCAGAAACTATTTGTAGTTGGTTTATTAATTGGATTGCTTTACCATGAACACCTTATAAACATGGTACTTGGGGTTCCCATTTAGAACTGAATCATAGCAATGCTGAACTTGCTGAGACTCTTGAAAGTAAAATTATCACACATTATATGAATGTTATATTTTAATTTTGACTTTTAATGCCTAATTAAACATAGTCCAACAGAATTAAAGAAGATATCAGCCAATTTAAAAGATAGGCATTTATACAATCCCAAAATAACTGCTGTGAGACTTTTTAACATCCAATTTTCTAACCCTCCTAGAAGTATGGTTCAGTGAAACATACATGTTCCTAGGTCACTTGATGTCACCTAATAACTATGCATTAAAAACCACTTAAAATGAAATAGCTGACTCCCCAGCACATTCTGTCACCATTATGTATGTTAAATTCGTTATTTCAGTCCAAACAGTAAAAAGTATGCAACATACCTTACATAAAATAACTGTAACTTAAGAGACACAAGAAACAAATGCTTTGTTTTAAAGTTAGGAGTCTACAGGCCTTTGACTTCACCTAATGCTGACAAGGGAAGTAACAGACACTTTAAACTAAATTATCCTTAAATTTTAGTGAGAAAAACCATAACAAAATTGATGACCATTTAGTAAACAGTCAAGTTAATCTATAAATTCTTTAAATTGAAACTAACTAGAATTCTAATATGACAGCACCATGGACTTCCTTGCTAGAAACGGATCAGAAGATTAAGTTAATTTACAAGGTCTGCTCAAAAAGTACTGAAAATTTTATGTTTTTATCAAAAAGTATTTATTCATGAATAGCTATTTTGTATCCTTCAAAATAATCTCCACCAGACATACACTTGTGCCAACGTTTTTCTAAGCACTTTAAAAAAATCAATTTTAGTGATCATCTCTTTTGATGCTGTCTTTAGCTTCTCTATCATAGTGTAGCACGTCCTTTCATGGGCCTCTTCAGTTTTGGGAACATAAAAAGGTCACAGGGGCCAGGTCTGGGGAGTACAGGGGCCAGGTATGGGGAGTACAGTGACTGCAGCATAAGTGTGTTGTTTCTGGCCAAAAATTTGCTCACAAGCAACAAGTGTGAGCAGGGGAGTTATGTTGCAAAAGCCAATTTTTTTTCTTCCACAAATCCAGGCATTTCTAGCAAATTGCTTTGCATAAATTGTGCATTACTTGCAGGTAATATTCCTTACTGACTGTTCTACCGTGGCAAGAACTCATGATCCACCACACTCCTGCAATTAAACAAAACTAAAAGCAAAATGTTCACATTTGACCAAACTTGGTGCACTTGTTTTGGTCCTGGCTCCTGTGGCAGCATCCATTGGGATGATTGAACTTTAGTATCCAGATCATAACCATAAATCCATTATTCGTCACCACTTATGACCCTATGGAGCAAATTTAGGTTGTCTTGGACAGAGTTCAACACCTCCTTAGCAATGATTTTGCAATGCTGTTTTTGGTCTAAACTGAGCGACTTTGGTACAAATTTTGCTATAACTGATCTCATGCCCAAATCATTGGTCAAAATCGAATGGCACAAGCCAATTGATATATTTACATCCTCAGCAATTTCTCAAACAGTGATTCAACAATGACCAATACTAATTTCTTCACTTATTCAATGTTTTCGTCTGTTGCTGACAAGCTCGGGCATCCAGGATGCTCTTTTCATTCATATCTTCTCGACTCTCTGAGAATCTTTTGTACCACCGATTAATGCTGCTTTGGTCTACGGTAGCTTCACCATATGCCACAGTCAACATTCGGAATGCATCCGCACACTTAATTTTGATTTCACACAAAATTTAATGCAGATTCTTCATTCCATTTTTTGGAATAAGCAAAAATCGAAGATGAGCCAATATATATCCAAGCAAAACAGGTGTCAACAATTATCTGAACATTCAAAATGGCCGAGGTTGTCAACATGAGGGACATGAGTACCAATATACTGGCACAAAACAATCGAAAATCGAGTATACGTAGCCTGCAAAAATTAAAAATGTGTTATACTTTTAGAACAGACCTTGTACCTCTCTTGCCCCCAATATGACTTCTAACATAGTAAGTCACTCAATACAGTAAGTGGTTTCCTTATAGTTTCGGCTTCTGATTCATACCTAATTTAAGAATCTTGAAGACAATCAAAAATGTTATTTAGATTAATTAGGCTGAAGTGTGCCTGAAGAACATAAGAGTATCAAGTTTTAGACAACAAAGGCTACTTTTTCTGAAGAAAACAGAGGCTCTTGTGAATGTGGATCTGATAAACTTAGCATTTTTTAAAAAAGCACAATGACCTCTACTGGAAATTATATGTTCTTCCTCACTAGTTGTGTGTTTAGGTAGGTAGAATCAGAATGAAAAATTCAATCCTAAAGCTGGGATTTGAAGCATGTATCTCCTAGTCTATCAAGTTGCTCTTAACCATTAAGCTACCATGGCCAACATGCCAGAATGACATTAAATTTTCCAATTAACTCATATTTTACATAACAACTAGGAGTTATATACAAAGAGATACACACCTTTTGTGGCGACTTACCATCCTGAAGTTCCAGGCTTCATAGTTAAACCACTATTAAGTTAATTAATGGACAACTACAGACATTGTTCCAGGCCAAGATTTGAGGATACAGATATTCATGGAGAAATATCTGGGTAAAGGCTACAATATTTGGCTGAATAACTGGTATTCCAGACCTCTACTTTTTGACTGGCTTAACAAAAATTACACTAATGGTTGTGGCACAGTATGGAAAAATGGGAAGGATATGCCCAAACAACATCAAAATTGTAAAAAGGAGAGCTGAATACCATCATACTAATGGCACAGCGCTGAGATGGATGGACCAGTGAGAAGTGTATATGCTGTCCATAACGCACATATCTGCCATGAAGTAATTATTAGGGAAAGCTAAATAGAGCAACAAATACTCCAGTGATGAAACCTGAGTGTATATTGGAATACAACAACTTCATGGGTGCAGCGAATAGATATGATATGATTATAAGTTGTCTTTCTTAACTCCAAAAGTTCTTCATAATAGCACTATATGATGAAGAAACTGGCCAGCATATTTCACTGGGTGAATTCAAACTTCTACTTAATTACAGAGATTTTTCAAAAATATCATACCCCAAGAGCTACCACTACATCAGGACAACCATCACCTGACAAACAACCACCCCTGTTGACCAATGTTTACCATCGCCCATACCACCAACCCCAAAGAAAACACATCCCATAAGGTAATGCAATATCTGCTCCAGCACTTCTTTA
This sequence comes from Mantis religiosa, assembly GCA_030765055.1. Lineage (NCBI taxonomy): Eukaryota > Metazoa > Arthropoda > Insecta > Mantodea > Mantidae > Mantis > Mantis religiosa. Next base: position 116,731,668 of record CM060955.1, on the reverse strand, counting down.
GAAGAAATGAAACAGCGAGAAAGCTGGTATATGTGTGCCAAATGTGGCACCTCCTTTTGTGTACACCCCTGCTTCAAAAAGTATCACACACTTCAACATTCCTAAGGTTATTTCAAAAAACAGTGCTTTGAAAATGAGATGTGGGGGAAAAAATGGAAAACTGTAGGTTCATAAATAACTTTTTTTTTAAATTTGGACAACCCTTATTTGGAAACAAAAACATAAATTTAAATATGCACAATAAAGCATTTTTCTCGTACTGAAAAACTAGTCTTCTGTAGCTATACAATCAAAGGCAGTAAAACCAAAAGACATTGGTGGCCTCATTCATACAACCCTGTGTTTTGTGTGTTACCTACATATGTTTTCATCCAAGTATTTCCAAAACAAAAATGTGGAACATCTCGAGCATCTACAAAAGACCATATCATATCTGGTAAATTTACAATAGTTTTGCCACCTATTCCAAGTATTCTAAAATTTTGAATATTACTGAAATTAACTCAGCATGAGGCTGTTCCTCAACACTATGAGTCAACACTATGAGTTAATATCAGGTTAGGTTCTAGTAGTGGGGCAATTACAGTGATATTAAGCATTTCACAAATTATTGATATATCAAAAACCTATCTCAAATTTGATAAAATCAAAAGTGCTTGTTCATCTGTCTCATTTCACTGAAAATGAGTGACAGGCGAATGTGCTAAAATTACTGACAAATGCATCAACTCAAACTTACCATTTAATGCAGTTCTAAGCGATGACAAATCAAATGCCTTTGGCACTATTGGTGATTCTTTAGTAAATGTAAATTTACATCCTCGACACCCTCCATTTTCCCTGCAGAACTGGATAAATCTTCGCCAAGTGGCATCAAACTGGAGAATATGAGGATCTCCCACCACAATCAACAAGGACTGTGCTCTTGTAACTGCCACATTAAATCTCTAAAAATATGGCAAATAGAGTAGATTACATTAACAACTTGTATTGCAACAATTTATGTTACCAAGAGTTATGAATATTCCATTAATTTGCTTCAAAAGATATCGTGTCCAGATACTCTATGGATTATAATGGAAAATATTGCTTTCTAAATTTCTGATTAAATGTGATTTTGTTTTTCCTCACAGGAAAAATAAACTTCAAATCAGCTAAAAATTTAACAAAAATGAAGTTATACTCTAAAAAGAAAAAGAATAGTATATGAGTCATTATATTATTCATTGTTTAATTCAGTTGTAGGTTAGGAAATCCAAATTCATGACCCAATTCTGGATTTTTTTTTTTTTTTTTTTTTTTTTTTTTTTAATGAAGATGATTTCCTCATTCTTAAAATTCTACCGGATTCCTTGTTCCAATTTACTAGGAATTTGGTCTCCCACCCCATAACACAAAAGAATTAAAAATTCTTAAAACAATTAAGTAAATTCTTCATTCGCCCACCAGAGATTCTACCTACCCAAGAATTAGAAATGACAGAAGCAAAAAAGCACCCAGTTGACTGAGAAAGTGTGCTATTTATATTCACTGCAAACAAGATATATTTTGACAGTACAGAGGCAGGAATGTGGATCTAAAAGTAGATTTCTTATGGAAAGGCTCTTGTGCAAAATACACTGTGACCATGGTAATGCCCACTAGAGCATTCTGAAGGTATTCATATAAAAATATGTAGCAGGAAATTTAATGGTACAGTAAAACTTGCTCAAAACATAATTGTGGGAACAAAACTATTTTCCAAATTGGACAAGTTTCCAGATAAGTGATGGGCTACCTAAGTGTTTTACCATGCATCATAAATATGAATGTGCTCTTTGCACAGTTTTCTGTGTTCCATTTTGAACTATGGACTTACATAATTACGTACCTGAACTCTTGAACATAATTATTAATTTTTACATGAGTCGTATTTATTACACATCTGCTTCACTTTCGTACCTATTTTGAGGACATGTTTCGCAAATCATCATTTGCATTTACGGCTCTTATGCGAAGTCGTAGATGCAAACGATGATTTGCGAAACATGTCCTCAAAATAGGTACGAAAGTGAAGCAGATGTGTAATAAATACGACTCATCTAAAAATTAATAATTTTTCGCTTCACTGTGGTGTTCCAATACAGTTAAATCTCGATATCTTGAACTTAAGTAGTTCACTTATTTGCAGATATTTTGAATTATGATTCAAACATAATAACTCTGATAACACGAATGTAATATTGGTATAAATTATCATTTTATATGTTAACTTGCATTATTAACCTAGGCTTATTTGTCATATAATTAACTCACATTTCTCACCACATATCCAGGAGGAAATTTTGTTTGAACTCTCCCTTCACGTTTTTCAACACTATTTTTAGTACTATACACTGGGAGAATTGTGTGCTGCAAATTTGATTTCCTCAGGATAACTTCACTTTGCTTCTTTCCCTCTGAGTTTCCTCAGAGTTGACAAAAGGACATCACTTCAAATGTAGTCCTCTGAATTACATGAAATATTCCACATTTTAATTTATTCAGCAACTGCTACCACATTTTCTTTGGTCTCAACTACAAAAGCATCCTTTTCACCTCCAAACCCTGTTTTGTTGTCTTGGTGATAATTAAAGGCACTTAACTTCTTTCACTGCAACCAGAAACTGACTGTGCAAGAGGAAATACACTTTTAGCTTCTCTGATACTTAAAATGAGAAACTGAATCAAATATTGTCTAAAATGGGACTTGAATGTATATTATAGGCTGTGTGATGCTGCTTGAACCAGTTGGTAACCAAGCCAATTTTGTGTTAGCCTTGCCAAGCGGGGTTCCAGATTAATTATACAACCACTGAACAAATAATTAAATTTAGTCAAGAAATTAAAGAACAGAATATACCTCAGCCGCATTTCAATTCAATTTTATTGCTCTTTAAAACAAGTACAATAGTATACACAACTGAAAACTTGTTAAAAATAAAGACAATCAATACAATTACAAGTAATAAAAGTTAAAGTGCTAAAATAATACATAAAGATGATTGTAAAACAAATACATTGATAAAAGGTTACTCTAGGTCAATTACAATATCATTATCATTCAGAAATTCTTCCACGTCATAGTAAGCTTTTGATTTAAGAGAATTAGTTAATATATCAAAGTATAAACTTGAAAGAAGCGTAGGGACAGTGAAGCACAAACTAGTACAAAATTGAATCGAGAATATATTGACACATTGCTTCACTCACACTGTTTATTCACAGGACATGTTTCAAGAGCTCTTGCTCCTATCCTCAGCTGATACTCGACTAGTGCAAGTTGTAGTGGTTTCTTCTTTCTCCGTATTGTCAATAGATGGCGTGATGTACTTGTCAAAGATGTCCGGTGGTGGAGTTTCAAAATTCATGACTCTATGACGATTTTTGTTAATGAAGATTTTTTCCCATACGGAAAGGTCTATGGGGTGATTAACGTATTTTATTAGAGATGTTTCCAAATTGATGTCATGTCTAGTATTCAAAAAATGAAAAGCCACTGCTGATTTTTCTGTTTCACCATTTTTAATGTTTCTCATATGTTCTTTAGTTCTGATGTTAATATTTCTTTTTGTTTTTCCTATATAAATTTTAGGGCAAGTTTCACATTTGATCTCATAGATTCCTGGTTTTTCTTTGGTATTGATTGAATTTTTGGGAGGGCCTTTTAACAAATTTCTGATATTAAACCTGTTTTGAGGTGCAAGAGTTATGTTGTGTTTTGAGAAGATTTTTTGGAATTTGTTATAGGCTGATGGGTGGAAGGTGAATTTTTTAAAAAGTTTTTTCTCTTTTTCTCCTGTAGGTTCTAGGGTGGTGGTTTCTTTTATTTTCTTAGCTTTGTTGAGTCTGTTAACAGTTTTGTCTATTAAATTTGGGTTGAAACCGTTGGATATAGCTACTTTTTTTATGTGTAGGTATTCTTCTTGATAATCTTCTCTGTTTAGTGGAAAGTTGATCATCCGAAAGATTAAACTGTTGAAAATGGCATGTTGGTGTTGTTTTGGGTTGAAACTGTTGTTCTTAATGTAATTATCTGTGTGTGTCGGTTTCCTGTAGATACCAAAAGTGAGTTTGTTGTTCATTTTTTTGATCTTGATGTCCAAAAAGGGGAGCACACCATCCTCTTCTGTTTCCAATGTAAATTTTATAGCTGGATTTTGTATATTCAAAAGTTTAAGACCATCTTGTATGAGTTTTTTAGGTACTATTGCAAAAATGTCGTCAACATAGCGATACCACACTTTGAAATAATTTGGAAAAGCTTTTGTGATATGTGTTTCAAAAGCACTCATGAATAAATCTGCCAAGAAGGGAGACAATGGGTTGCCCATAGCTAGGCCCGTTTTTTGTTTATAGATCTGTCCATTAAAGCTGAAAAAATTTTGATTGATACAAATTTCTGTAAGTTGTGAAAGTTCTTCTATTTCTTCAGGTGTTATTTGTATTGATTCCAGCCATTTTTTGAGAAGTGGAATAAGCTCATTGGTCGGTATACTTGGATATAAAGAAATGACGTCAAAGGAAACTAAAGCATCTGTAGAGTTGATCTTTGTGTCCTTCAGGAGATTTAACAATTCAAACGAGTTTTTGATACTTAAATTTTCAAATTTTGTGAAGGATCTGAAGATTTGAACCAGCCATTTTGATAGTTGGTAAGTGGGTGCATCAATGTTATTAATTATTGGTCTGAGGGTAATTTCAGGTTTATGTATTTTGGGTAAACCATATATGTATGGTGTTTTTGGACTGTCTATTTTATTGTTCAATTTATCTCTTTTAGTCATGATTTTACTGTTTTTAATTGCTAATTCCACAGATTTGCATGCTTTCTTTAATGGATTGTTTTCTAGTTTAACAAATTCTTTTCCGTTTAAAAGGTTGTCCATTTTTTTGCGATAGTCTTCTTCGTCCAATATTACTATTTTGTTACCCTTGTCTGCTTTTGTGTAGACTACCGGTTTTTTATTTAAATTTTTGATTAATTTTTTATATGAATATCTTTTTGAATTTGCATTTTGAATATATCTAGAGTTTCTAAGCACTGTGTTCTGATCGTAGATTTTTTGTTATCGGGCAAATTATATATCGCTATTTCAATGTCTGCGATATAGTTTTCAATGTTTTTTGTGTAATCTACACATGTTTTTAGGCCTTTGTTTAGAAAATCTATTTCTTTCTCCGTGAAGTTGCATGTGGATAGATTCGTTACATTGTTAGGTTTTTGACATGAGAGTAATAGATCTTGCTTTTTATGTGGATACGGTTCTTGCTTCTTTTGAAGATTCATGAATTTTTGTTTTAAAATGGCTGTTTTCTTACGCATTTTCAAATTAAGAATTGACAGCATATTATTTTCTAAGTTAGACCACATGGCCGGGTTCATACATTTCGAAATTTTTAAGTGTAGTTCGTATATTTTATAATGGACAATCTTTTAAACGGAAAAGAATTTGTTAAACTAGAAAACAATCCATTAAAGAAAGCATGCAAATCTGTGGAATTAGCAATTAAAAACAGTAAAATCATGACTAAAAGAGATAAATTGAACAATAAAATAGACAGTCCAAAAACACCATACATATATGGTTTACCCAAAATACATAAACCTGAAATTACCCTCAGACCAATAATTAATAACATTGATGCACCCACTTACCAACTATCAAAATGGCTGGTTCAAATCTTCAGATCCTTCACAAAATTTGAAAATTTAAGTATCAAAAACTCGTTTGAATTGTTAAATCTCCTGAAGGACACAAAGATCAACTCTACAGATGCTTTAGTTTCCTTTGACGTCATTTCTTTATATCCAAGTATACCGACCAATGAGCTTATTCCACTTCTCAAAAAATGGCTGGAATCAATACAAATAACACCTGAAGAAATAGAAGAACTTTCACAACTTACAGAAATTTGTATCAATCAAAATTTTTTCAGCTTTAATGGACAGATCTATAAACAAAAAACGGGCCTAGCTATGGGCAACCCATTGTCTCCCTTCTTGGCAGATTTATTCATGAGTGCTTTTGAAACACATATCACAAAAGCTTTTCCAAATTATTTCAAAGTGTGGTATCGCTATGTTGACGACATTTTTGCAATAGTACCTAAAAAACTCATACAAGATGGTCTTAAACTTTTGAATATACAAAATCCAGCTATAAAATTTACATTGGAAACAGAAGAGGATGGTGTGCTCCCCTTTTTGGACATCAAGATCAAAAAAATGAACAACAAACTCACTTTTGGTATCTACAGGAAACCGACACACACAGATAATTACATTAAGAACAACAGTTTCAACCCAAAACAACACCAACATGCCATTTTCAACAGTTTAATCTTTCGGATGATCAACTTTCCACTAAACAGAGAAGATTATCAAGAAGAATACCTACACATAAAAAAAGTAGCTATATCCAACGGTTTCAACCCAAATTTAATAGACAAAACTGTTAACAGACTCAACAAAGCTAAGAAAATAAAAGAAACCACCACCCTAGAACCTACAGGAGAAAAAGAGAAAAAACTTTTTAAAAAATTCACCTTCCACCCATCAGCCTATAACAAATTCCAAAAAATCTTCTCAAAACACAACATAACTCTTGCACCTCAAAACAGGTTTAATATCAGAAATTTGTTAAAAGGCCCTCCCAAAAATTCAATCAATACCAAAGAAAAACCAGGAATCTATGAGATCAAATGTGAAACTTGCCCTAAAATTTATATAGGAAAAACAAAAAGAAATATTAACATCAGAACTAAAGAACATATGAGAAACATTAAAAATGGTGAAACAGAAAAATCAGCAGTGGCTTTTCATTTTTTGAATACTAGACATGACATCAATTTGGAAACATCTCTAATAAAATACGTTAATCACCCCATAGACCTTTCCGTATGGGAAAAAATCTTCATTAACAAAAATCGTCATAGAGTCATGAATTTTGAAACTCCACCACCGGACATCTTTGACAAGTACATCACGCCATCTATTGACAATACGGAGAAAGAAGAAACCACTACAACTTGCACTAGTCGAGTATCAGCTGAGGATAGGAGCAAGAGCTCTTGAAACATGTCCTGTGAATAAACAGTGTGAGTGAAGCAATGTGTCAATATATTCTCGATTCAATTTTGTACTAGTTAATATATGTTTAACCTTAGGTAATGGAGTAATATTTCTAAAATTTATTGGTAATTTATTGAATAATTTACTGCCAATATAATCAATCTTTCTTTCATATAATTTTAATCTATGTGATTGAGTTATCAAGTTCTGTTTTAATCTAGTGTTGTAGTTATGAATAGCCGACTATTGAGGCAAAGACCTATTTCATATAAACAATATGGATTTTAATATAAAGATATTGGGAAGGGTTAGTATTGAAAGAGTTTTGAATGCTTCCTTACAAGGACTATACATTGGCAGATTTTTTTGAGATTGGCTTCAGATGTTGATACCCAAAGCTCTATGCCATATGTAATAATTGAATGAATGAAAGCGAAATAGACTATCTTGGCAGTTTCAGCTGATACAAATTTTGATATATTACGTACAACAAGAAAGGCTGATGATAATTTATTTTCAATTTTATGTTGTTTTCAAATGTTAGGTTTTGGTAATGAAGCCATTAGCTCTCTTGCTCTCCAATATTTCTGTGTAGTGGGTCCGGCAGGTAGGGCTTCACAGGTTAAGATGTTCTTCAGTCATTTCCTCTTCTTTGTTGCACAGAGGACAATTTGGACTTGTATAAATTCCTATTCTGTGTAAGTGTTTGGCCAAATAATCATGTTCCATAAGTAATCTAAAATTTGCTACTGCAGCTTTACGTGGGATTTCTGGAATAATTTCTGCATTTTTAATTAAAATGTTCCATTTTTAATCTTTGGCTTTGTTATATATTGATTGGTTTTGTTTATTGTTATATTTGCTTTTCATTAATCTTTTTATGGATGTACAGCGTAAGTTTTTACTTTTGTTCTGAATTAAATTTGCACCTTTTTTGGCAAGAAAATCTGCTGATTCATTTCCAGCAGTTCCACAATGTGCAGGTATCCACTGTACTATAATTCTTTTCTGTAGTTTTTGAAGTTGTTGGATCATTTTGTAACATTCTTTAATTTGGATTGACCTCATTTTATATGAACTTATTGCACATAATGCTGCTTTAGAATCAGAAAGTATGACAGCTTTTTTGAATATATCTATTCTGTATAGAAGGTGTTGGAGTGAAATATGAATAGCCGTTACTTCTGCATCAAAATTTGTGTGGTATCCTGCTGGTTGATAGAATGAGAACAGTGCACACTTAATTCCTGCTCCTGAGTTGTTGTCCAAGTTAGATCCATCTGTGTAGATATGTAACCATTCTTCAGGTGGGTATCTATTGTTCACAGTTTCTAATGCTAGTGCTTTTAGTACAGGTTTGGAAGTATCAGATTTTTTAACTATTTGTTCTAAATCTAATTAAATATTAATTGGTTCAAAAGTCAGTCGGTTTTCTTTGATTAAAATGGTTTCTTTAGAATTAGGAAGATCAGATCCGTTTTTAATTCCATAACTTTGTGTAGGAAACTTGTTTGTGTTTTCATCTTGATTGGTTGTAGTAATCTTTTCTCCCATTTTGTTGTTTTTAACCGCAATATTTTTTCATGTTGTATTAGTGCCTGCTCCTCTAAAGTTAGATGTATTGGATAATTCCAAGTTAAGGCTTGCATTGCCGTGATTGGAGTTGATTTTGCTGCACCGGTTATTATTCGCAGTGCCTGATTTTGGCATACTTCTAGGTGATTTAGTTTAGGGATTCTCTTTTTTAAGCTAAATATTTGGAATGTTGTTTTATCAGTATTTATTTTCATCAAATTGTTGTCAGTCCTCTTTTCCAATAGTATTAGAGCCTTTTCCATTGAAGTCTTGGATTTCTCTATTTGTGGCGAAGATGTCCACATGATCATCTGCAAAAAGAGCTGTCTTTATTTCTGTGTTTGATACAGCCGCGGGAAGATCATTGATGTAGATCAAAATTTAACTGTATTGGAACACCACAGTGAAGCGAAATAATTATTAACTTATAGATGAGTCGTATTTATTACACATCTGCTTCACTTACGTACCTATTTTGAGGACATGTTTTGCAAATCATCGTCTTAAACTAAACCCTCATGACACTTGAGTATCCTTTGATGTCCGCTCCCTTTTCCCTAGCATTCCATTAGACAAACTTTTGATTCAGCTTAAGAAATGACTAAATTCTATTAACCTAGATGCCAATGCAATAGAAGAATATTTGGCAGTGACTGAAATATGCAAAATTATTTTGTTTTCGATAGAATATATTATAAAAAAATTTCAGGACTAGCTATGGGAAGCCCGCTATCACCATTTTTAGCCAGTTTATACATGAGCTTTTTCGAAACACATATAACTAAAGCCTTCCCTCATATTTTTAAAACATAGTACAGATACGAAGACCACATCTTTGCAATAGTGCCCTACAAACAAATAGATGATGCTTTGAAACTACTCAACCTGCAAGAACCCAGCATACAATTCACAGTAGAAACTGAAGAGGACTGTACTCTACTTTTTTTGGACCTCAAAATCACAAAAAGCAATGAAAAACTAGAATTTGGTATCCATAGAAAAGCAACACACACAGATAATTACATCAAAGCAAATAGTTTCAACCCAATTCCACACAAACGTGCCACCATCAACAGTCTCACACACAGATTAGTAAATCTACCTCTCAGCCAGCAAGAATATCAAAAAGAATACCATCAAATTTTAAAAACTGCATTTAAAATGGATATCGAAAAAACCTTGTAGATAAAAAACTAAAATCATTCAAACTTCAAAAGAGATTAAAACAGATCACAGCTCTCACACCAATAAAACAAGAAATTAGATTTACTAAACTTACTTACCACCCCTGGACCACAAAAAAGTTGCAAACAATATTCAAGAAATACAATACAACATTGGCACCAAAAAACAATTACAACATTAAAAACCTGCTTAGAAGTAATAATACTGATAAGATAAAACCAGAGGAAAAGTCAGGCATTTACAAGATTAACTGTAAAGACTGTGAAAAAATTTACATAGGGAGGACAAAAAGAAACATAGGCACTAGAAAGAAAGAACACTTCAGGCACTAGATACAAAAATATTGATAAGTGTGCAATAGCAGCTCATTTCTGGTCTGAAAATCATGAAATTGAAGATAACACCGAATTACTAAAATACGTACAAAAACATAGTGAACTCGTCATATGGGAGAGAATATACATAGAAAAACATAAAAACCAACTAATGAACTTTGAAATCCCGCCAGAAGAGAATCCCACATTTAAGTTCATCACTAAATCAACAGATGGCAGCAGCAGCTCCAGAATTACCCACACCACTGGATCAAGCTTTAGTCGCATAAGAGCCGAAGATGCAAACGATGATTTGCAAAAAATGTCCTCAAAATAGGAACGTAAGTGAAGCAGATGTGTAATAAACACGACTCATCTATAAGTTAATAGTTGATGTAGATTTTGAACAAGGTTGTACTCAGTACTGCACCTTGTGGTAGGCCCATTTTTATTTGTCGGAATTTGGATGTACTGTCATTGTATTTTGTAGCACAGAAACGTTAAGAGAGAAACTGAGTGATCCAATTTAACATGTTATCTTGAATGCCAAGTTTTGAAAGTTTCTCAAGAAGTTTATGCCTCCATACTGAATCGTATGCTTTTTCAAAATCAATGAAAACTGACAGCGTATCTTGATTTTTGTTGAAAGATTCTTTGACATCTTGGGATAGTTGAATTGTATTTTCTTTAGTAGATAAGTGTTGTCTGAATCCTGTTTGAGCAGTTGTTAATATGTAATTACTTTCTAAGTACCAATTTAGCCTTGCTGAAATCATACGTTTTGCTGTTTTTGCAATGACACTTGTTAAGGAAATTGGTCTGTAATTATTTATTTTGTCGGGTGCTTTGTCTTTTTTTAGAATAGGAATAATTATTGCTTTTTTCCACTCTGTAGGTACAGTAGAGGTCCATGATATATTAAATAATTTCTGTAGTACCTTTCTTCCCTTTGATCATAGGTGTTTCAGAAATTCAGCATGTATTTTATCTGGTGCAGGAGACTTTTTATCTTTCAACTCATGGATGGCATGATTTAGTTCCCTTATGGTGAATTCTTTGCTGAACATATTGTTTGTTTTGGGCACTTTTTAAATTCGAGATCTTTTTTAATCTGCCTTTGTTTTCTTTTTGCTTCAGAGGAAAGTTTATGCTGAGAGCTGTAATCTTATTAAAGGCTGCAGAAATAGAGTAATTTGAAGTGTTTTCCCATTTAGTTTGAGGGGTTCTTTCCTTGTTTCTCTATGACAATTAATTTTACTTATATATCTGTATACCTTTTTTGCATCTTTTCTACAGTCAGCTTTGTCAATAAATTAACTGAAAGCTTTTTTCTGGCAATATGAATTTCTTTTTTACATTTTGCTGCCTTTCTTCGCCATTCCTGTGTATCTGTTGGATTATTGGACGATTCTGCTTTTTTCCTTGCTATGTCCCTTTCTTCTTTTAACTTTGATAGTTCTGTATTCCAAAAGGGTTTATAATTTTTATTTTTTCCTCTTTGGATCCATTTTTTTGCTGCTTCAAGAATTATATTTATTATTGTTTTATTGAGTTTATCTACAGATGCTTCATGTTGAGCGGAGTAAAGATTTTGTTCAGTTTCCTCAGTAAATTTTGTCCAATTTGCTTTTCTAAACTTCCAAGAGTATTTCAACTTTGGCCTGCTAATATTTCGTTTGTCATTAAGTATTATGGATGCAATAACTGCTCTATGATCAGATCCTATGTCCTCAATGATGGGTTATTAAAATATTGAGTCTAAATTGATCTGAAATCTGCATATCACATTGTACAGAGATATAATCTTATGCAGAAGCTAAAATACAGAAAATATGCTTCAATGTATATCAGAATTTGTCTCAGAAAGATACTGTTCAATTTCTTATTATTCAACATTAACAAGATTCATAAAAATTGAACTAGGTTTAGCTCAGAGTGAAGAAGTAAGCACCTTCATTATAATCTATTCAATATCCATGTAAATGATCTGCACAAACAACTCCCAAAATAGGCATCAAAACTGCATTGTATGCAGATGACGTAGGAATTTGGAGAGCAGAAGATGCTCTAGAACATGGGAAAATATAAATATAGCACTTATAGAGAGGGAGGGGAAGGGATAACGGAGGGGAGGGGAAAGGAAGGGGATGGGGAGGAGATATAAATTTACTAGGGGAATTTATGGGAAAGGCCAGGTAAAAATAGCGTGAAAAATAAATAAAAAGGATTATGATATAAGTTAAGCTCCACCATTTAATTCAAGACAATGTTTGTTGTGTCTAGCTTTGAAGCTGTCACACCATTCTCTAGATATTTTAAAACTTTGTTTTTCCGCTCTTACAACGTTCACAGACTTTGTATCATGGATGTGGATAAAGTAAGCCTTTTGCTTACACATTTATGAACCTTTCCCAAATTAAATTGTTTTCTTTATTCCCCATGTTCCTTGCCTTTCATTTTATCTGTGAATCCCTTTCGTCCACTATCTCACATCTTATCTTACTCTCCAAGATTTTACAATTTTTCATTTTACTGCCTCTGAAATGCAACATTATTCAAACACAAAGTTTATCCTCCTCAATTGCTCCCACTACATTCATCTTTTCATCAACAACTTGTCACTTTAAGTTACAAGTCAAGTGAATCTGACGGCTGTTGAAAAATAGAAAACTATGCATGCAGTGCATTTCTTCAAGATTCCTGACACTATGCAAGAGACCCCATTTCAGAAGTTAAGAACTTGTATATAAGTAAATAACAGTACAATTTGATGCAGTAGTCCGTATGTATAATGATATTCTTCAATTAACAACTAATAGGTAATGACAATGAAGCTTATAATTTGATTCCATTTCCCATTAAACAAATTCTGCTTAGACAAAAAAAAGTCACATCTAAAAACATTTTGTGTACATATATTTGTATACTTCAAATTTCTGAATTATACATGCTCCACTTTGAAAAAGTTTTACTGTACAAATAAAAGCTAAGGTTATATGCCCACCCCGGTAGCGTAGATGGTAGCATGTCTATCTCACGTTCAAGAGGTCCCAAGTTCAAATCTTGGTTAGGGCGAGTTACCTGCATAAGGTTTTACCTGGGGTTTTCCCTTATCCCAATGGATGAATGTCAGGTAACTCTAAGCTCCATGGACCCCGAACTAATTTTAAGCTTCATTTCACCCATTTCATTCATTGTCCGATATGACTTAATGTTGGAGGACAAAAATTAAAAAAAAAACTAAGGTTGTACTGAGTTTGAGGAAGTTTTCGGCTGTATAATAACACATTCTGTATTCTCTGAAAATATCAAATTGTTAATGATCTTATTAGATCAGTTCATAATTGTGCTGCAGATAATATCTATAGAACATTAGTTCCAAAATTCAATGTTTTAATGTTTCTGCTGTTATTGAAGCTCTTATTTTAAAGTTATGATTTCAACTGATTTAATGAAATATTTTAAAAAAGGGGGGGGGGGCAGTAAAAACATGGAATATTTGTGTATTGATTTTGGGGGAGTATTTGGCTGAATAATGACACATTCTGCATTCTCTGTAAATATCTAACATTGTTAATGATCTAATTAGGGCAGTTTATAATTGTGCTGCAGATAATATCTATAAAACATTAGCTTCCTGGAAGCAATGTTCTAATGTTTCTGTTGTTATTGAAGCTCTTATTTTAAAATTATGTTTTCAATTGATTTAATGAAATACCTTAAAAAAAGGGGCAGTAAAAACATGGAATATTTGTGAAGAGCACAAATATTCCAAAAGGGAGACACTCACCTTTGGATTATTTAGAAATCCCAAATTATACTTGTAATCATGTTCCACCAGTTCTTTTCTCGATCTCACAGTTGAAATAATTATTATAGGATGCTCTTGACCTTGAAATTCTTCAACACAACCAACAGTGATTTGATTCAAATCCTCATTCCTTTCAAAAGCTTTCCTAAACTTCTCTACCTTTAAAACAAATCAATACATGTTACTTTTTAATAAACCATAATTGATTGCTCTTAATGAATAAGGAATATTATATAACGAAGCACAAAATTATATTAATAATTGATTGATTACACTACACTGTATTACATAAACTTCATACATACTTGTTTTCTGTATGGTGTAACTATACCAATGTCCTTTCCTGTAACTTTACGACCACGTAGTTTATCTCGTAGTAGGTCATTAACATAGTTAAGAACCACATCAATTTCTAGACGATTGAAGTAACTGAAAATGAAAATCCTGATTAAATACTGTCAATTGTGCAAATTAAAACAATTGTCATAAATAAATAAATATTAAACAGCCCATAACATCCCTTAAGAGCAAGGGCCTCCCACCCATTGGTGAGGTCAGCTCGGCCATTTCTTATAGGGTGAGCAAATACCTTAAGGATATATACCTCATTCATAAATTCGAGAGATTTCTGGGACAAACCAGTAGCCAATATTCGGTACAATCACTAGATGTTTCTGGAATAACAAGACATTGAATGACGAAATCCAAACCTTCCAGAAGCGTAATTTAATATGCGCCGTCAATTCCTTTATTTGCAGCATCTTTATATGCCGACTCTTTGTATACACTAGCCGCGCTATCGTACATAACGGGTTCGCGACACTGCTCCCTCCTCAAGGCTGGTCGTCCCGAACAACTCCATCGTGGCGGGCCAGACGATCACAGTGTACCACCAACATCTTCCCTCAGGGCACCTTCTGGATGCGACAGACCACGTCGTTAATCCTTTTCACCGCCCGGTACAGTCCTTGCCACGGCTGTTGAAGTTTCTGGGAGTGACCCTTGGTCTGGGTAGGGCGGTACAACCAGACTAGGTCACCCTATTGGAACCCTTGGCTGTTGGCTTGCCTGTCGTATCGGGTCTTCTTGCGGTCGCTCGCTTTCAGGATGTTCTGACGAGCCATCTCATTTGCGTCGTTGAGACGGTCCACCAGGTTCACCACATACTCAGTTGCTGGCTGCTTTGCGTCCGGGGGGCTCCCAAAGGCCAGATCACAGGGGAGGCACAACTCTCTGCTGAACATTATACTGGCTCGCGGCATCCCAGTGGTGTCGTGTGTAGACGAGCGGTAGGCCAAGAAGAACAGTAGCACCTTGTGGTCCCAGTCTCGTTTATGGCTGGCCACGACCTTCCTCAGTTGCTCTTCTAAGGTCTTGATGTATCTCTCCACCATGCCGTCTGACTGTGGATGTAGGGGTGTTGTGCGGGTCTTGTTCACCTCAAGTCTTTCTAGTGCCTACTTCCTCAGGTTGGATTCAAAACTGGTGCCCTGGTCACTGTGGAGCTCTAACAGTATCCCAAATCGGCAGAACACTTGCTCCACAAAGCAGTCTGTGATTGTCTTCGCCTCCTGGTTCAGGATGGCATACCCTACGGCCACTTGGTGAAGTGTTCAGGTACTCGTTGCCTCGGTCAGACACTGGGAATGGTTCAGCTATGTCTACGGCGATCCTTTCAAATGGCTTCGATGTTGTACTGCTGCATACGACCCCGGCTCCTAGTCCGAGGGGCGCGACTCACCGTGCACATGTGACATTGATAGCACCATCTCTCAGCGTCTGCTCATAGCCTTAGCCAGTAGTAGCGCTGTCAGAGTTTGTCGATTGTTCGCTTTGCTCCCAGGTGTCCTCCTTAAGTACCGGTGTGTACTTTCTCCAAGACCTCCGGGACCTTACTTCGGGGAAGTACCAACTGTTCTTTCTGCATCTTCCCATCAGGCGATTCCCATACCTGGAACAGCACACCGTCTCTTGTCTTCAGTGAGTCCCATTGGGCCCAGTACGACATATGTGGCGCTCCTTGGTGCGATGTCCTCCCAGGTTGGTCTTGTCCCTGCCTCCACTTCCCTCAAGAGTGGCCCCAATTCTGCATCTGCCAGCTGCTCCATCCTCAGGCCTGCGCTATCCCAGCCCTCCACAGGCACTGCCGTGACCACTCTGACAGTTGCGGCATGCTCCTCTTCCACTCTTGTGCATTGGCTGCATTGTTCTGGGCAGGGTCTTCTGGACATGGCATCTGCGTTGCCGTGGCTCTTCCCTCTACGATATTCAGAGGTGAAGTCGTACTCCTGCAGCCTCTGGACCCAACGTGCTGTCTGGCCTTCCAGGTTTCTAAAGCTCAGCAGCCAGGTTAGGGCGGAGTGGTCAGTCCTCAGGTGAAATGGCTGATCATACAGGTACTTGTGGAAGTGCTCCAATGTCTTTACTACCGTCAGTAGCTCTCGCAGGGTGACGCAGTAGTTCTTCTCTGCACTTTGTCCGTACGGCCGTAGTCACTGTTACCTCAAATTTTATATATATTCATTTATTCATTTATTCACCTATTCATTTATTTATTTTTTATTTATATATTATTTATTTGTTACCTTGGCTGAAGACGCGCTGGTATCGTCTCAGCAGTTGTCGAACTTTCTCCAGTTGTTATGCGGTCAGGTGGTCGGCCGCCCTCTCCAGTAAGCCCTCTAGCCGGAGCCCCAGGTGTTGCGTTGGCACCGGCTCCTGTGTCTTGTCAATTGCTAGTCACGCTGACCACGGGCTCACACGTCCCCAGCTCCGTTCCGGCCTAGACGTCGTGATCGGTGTCTGCCAGGTTGAGCAGCCTCACTGGCAGCTCCTCTCGGCACGGCAACAATGCCCTGGCTACACATAGTCCGTGCTCAGGCGTCTTCTGGTCCAGCATCATGTTCTTGGTCCACTGGCCTTCCAGTCGTGCCGTCACCACCACCTTGCTTTTCTCGGGGACCACGTCTTCCTTCAAAATGACCCTGCAGATTCCAAGGTGCTCTTCGGGTTGCCGGAGTATGACCTCTTCTCCGTTAAGCCGCAGGACTTTCCTGCCGACGTCGATCGTCACCTCGTGGCTCCTAAGGGCATCCAGTCCCAGAATCATCTCCTCAGCCACCTTCACGACGAACACCCACTGACGCACGGAACACCGTCCCAAGGTCAACTTCAGCAGATCCTCCTTCTCCACAGACAAGGTGTCACCCGATGCCGTCATTATCTGGTATGGTCGGCACACGGCACGGTTTCCCTCTCATCCAACCGTCTGCGATGAGGCTGTCATCCATGCGTCGGCTCACGGCGCGCAGTCACTCGAGGGGATGGTGAAGTCGCCGCCGACGTGCCCGTCGCTACGCCGGGCCTTACTCGTTCTTCCAGCTGCTCTTCCTAGTGTCGGCTGTCTCTCTCCAGTTGTCCCGGCTGGCAGCACCTGCAGCACACGCCACTAGGTCTTCGCCGGCGTCCCTCAGCTGGTCTTCGGTCTCCCGTGTAGCGGATACTCCTTGTTCTGGAAGTCGGGGTAGCTGTCACCTTGGCCGCCTCCATCCTCAATGCTGCCGTTAGCGCCTCGTGGATGGTTTTGTAGTCGCCGAGCTTTAGGCGCTGACGAATCTCCGTATCTCGTACCCCGTCAACGAATGTGTAGGCGGATTCCCGGGATACGAACTCTGGTGGGAGGTCGACTAAGGCTTTGCTAGCCAGTTGCTCAATTGCCAGGGCGAACTCCTGCAGCGTCTCCCCTGGCTGCTGTGACCTTGCCTTCAGCTGCCTGCGGTATGCTGCGGCTAAGCGGTGGTTTCCAAAGCGTGTCTACAGGACCTTCCAGATGTCCTTAAGTGCCGCCGCTGTCTGGACCGCATTCAGGACTTCTGCAGCCCGACTCTGGAGACTGGCTATTAGCTGTGCGGCCTCTTCCTCTGGTGACCACTTATGTTTGGCCACCGTGTCGAATTGACGGCGGAAGACTTCGAAAGTTGACTCGCGTGTCGTAGGTTTGACGCGTGAAGATGTGTCGCGTTCCGGCGCGTCGACCTTTAAATCCTTTAACCTCATGCCAACAATGTCCTCCACTACGGCGATCAGGGACTTGGTGTTACTGTCGGCCTTTCCCTCCAGGTCGTTAACGCGGCTCGACAGGTCTTCGACGCGCTCGTCCACTTGACCCATCCGCTTGCCCAGCTCCGTGACGTCATCCCTCATGCCGGCCAACTGTTCTTCAAATTCTTCGGCGAGGGCCTCGTTGGCAGCCTTCATTTCAGTTGTTAATTCGGTCATCTTTGCGGTCATCGTCGCGGCCAAGTTGTTATTTGATATGTCCAACTTTTCTTCCATTTTGGCGGCGAGGTTGTCGCTAGCCGTTTTTATTTCTTTCAGCTCTGCGGCCAGGTTATTTGCCGCTTCTGTTTACGAAGCGAGGGTGTCATTTGCAGTCTTCATTTCTTCCATTATCTGTAGAATATTTTCTAATGCAGCCTCCATGGTGGTAATGCCTCACTCCTGACACTAATTGTGACTTCATGGGTTCGCGTAGAATTAAAAGTCCAATTTGCAGAAATTCAAAATGTTCTTAATTTCCGTAGAAATACACTCTATTCAATCCTTACCTAACAGAATTACGTCAGATACAGTCTATCCAGGTCGATGACAATAACAACGAAAGTTGTTTGAAAAGAACAGTTGTGTGAAAGAACAATTTCCATTAATTGTACCTAATAGTGGTCCGAACTATAAAGCCCGGACCTTAAAGTACTTACAGCATAGTAAGTCGCCATTAAGGTAGTTTTCTCATGTGTTTATAAGAACTCCTAATGGCTTACCGGGAGAAACACGAGTCAGTTGGAGAATTAAATGTCATATTGGCACGTTGGCCATAGTAGCTCAAATGGTTAGAGCGGCTGGACGGAAACCAGAAGATCCGTGGTTCAAATCCCGGCTATGGCATTGAATTTTTCATTCTGACTCTACCCTTTCATAGTGCGTCCTACACACGGCTAGTGTGAAAGAACAATTAATTTCCAATAACAAACAACGTTCTGATTACATCAGCTCTCATTACAACACTCTACAGCTGTTTACTGCTTACTCCTGTTCATGACTCACTCTTGTTTTACAACTGTCCGCTGACGTGTCACAATCTCTTATACACCTCATTCATAAATTCCAGAGATTTCTGGGACAAACCAGTAACTGACTGTTCTGTACAATCACTAGATGTTTCTGGAATAACTCAAGACATCGAATGACTAAATCCGAACCTTCCAGAAGCATAACTTAATCTACGCCGACAAGTCCTTTATCTGCGCTATCTTTATTTGCCGACTCTTTGTGTACACTAGCCGCACTATCGTAGATAACGGGTTCGCGACAATATCTATCACTGTAGTAGAAATGACTTCATTTTCACTTTCACATCAGAGTGGTCCAATGCTACAGGGTCGCCCTTAGGAGCACAAGCTATAATAGATGTCACAGTCCACATGGCACAACTGCTATATTATAAAGCTTATAAATACGTAAAATATGAAGCTATTAACACTTAAGCTTACTTTAATGAAATAGGATGCCAACAAACTCCCACTATAGTTAAACTAATTAGTGATGTAAGCTTAAATCCTTCAATGCTAAAAAGGCCAATTCATTAAATTTCATTAAATACTGCATTAATTGATACAAGTTTTCACATGACAAGTTTTAAAAACTGTAACACATACAGAATTAGAATGCATTTCAGGCGGAGCTAGGGAGGGCTCACCTAGAGTGACTGTGCTAACATAGGCATGCAGCATTGCCGAGTTTGAAACACACAACACAAGCGCAAATAACACAGATTTCTCTTTTTCATGCACCCAAAATTACTATTGAAAATTTTACATTATATGTGTTGGTATAAGCAGCAAGAATTTTTGAAACAGCCTGCATAGGCTACAATGTATGGTTCTCGATTTATTGCTTCGAGAATAAAAACTTGACTACCATGTTTATGGTTACGATAAGCTACAACTTTCAATCTTTTGTGTATTATTCCTTTTCACAATGCAGTAGTGAGTAAATCATTACAAAGCGTCTTTAGGAACTGCATATATTTAGTTGATAAATTAACTGACCATGGATCAGGCAGTCCAGAAGTGTGAGTGTGTTCTTTGAAGTTCTGTTCAAAACCAGTCCGTAATGCAAATTTGAGTGTAAGGTGCTTTATGAAACTGTGATAATAAGCAGAAAATTCACTTAGAGTCAACATGAAAAATTCAATGCCATGGCCGGGATTTGAACCACAGATCTCCAGGTTTTCATTCAGTTGCTCTTACCCATTGAATTACCATGGCCAATGTGCCATCCTGACATTAATGAGCAACTGGACAGAAACCAGGAGATCCGTGGTTCAAATCCTGGCCATGGCATTCAATTTTTCATGTTGACTGTATCAAAAACCTTAGCCTATATATGGCTAGTGTGGTGAAATGATTCAATTTCCATCAATTAACTAAAATAAAGAGAGTTAAATGATGAAGCCTGGGACTCAAGTACTTACGACAGTAAGTCGTCACAAACGGTGTATCTCGAATGCGAGAGCCCCTAGTGGTTTACCGGGGAAATATATGAGTCAAATGGAGAATTTAATGTCAGGATGGCACGTTGGCCATGGTAGCTCAAAGGGTTAAAGTAACTGGACGGAAACCAGGAGATCCGTTGTTCAAATCCTGGCTATGGCATTCAATTTTTCATGTTGACTATCAAAAACCTTAGCCCATATATGGCTAGTGTGGAGAAATGATAAATTTCCATCAACTAAAAAAAAGAAAAAAGAAAAGAAGTCAATTTGACGTTACCTGGAATTTTTGACAAAATTATGCTCTGAGGGACTTGTCTGAATGCTGGATAGTGTTGCATAAACTCCTCTATGCACTGGTTTAAATTATATTTATATATTGCTCAAATTTTAATGCTGGTATGAAAGCAGCATTCAAACATGAAGATGCAGTGCTCTGTGTTCATATCCATGATGGTAACCTTAAGAGTAGAAATGTGCTACTTAAACATATGAATGTAATAGAATGTTAATCACGATTGCCATAAGAGGGCTAAAAGAGGAAGCTGGTTTTATTAGTTACAAGCGCAATCACACTCAGAGCACTGTAATTTGCTCCGTTCCGCAAAAATTACCGCTTCTTTTCCCTAGAGGTCGCAAAGATTTCAAGATAGACTCACCAGTCAATTATGTCATCTATGATGTCAGTCTTGCTCTATCAGAGGGCAGGAAATAATGAATAAAAATGAACACTGTGTATAAGTATACAGCTTATCGGATGGAGTTCAATTTGTTTGTCCACACATCTGACACCTTCGGCGCCTATCTTCACTGATCTTATAACAGTTTGGCTGAATTGGTGTTTTTCTAGGTTGACCACACTGCAGAAACAAGAGTGTGTTAGCTCGCTCTTCTTCCCCTCTGCCAACCTCAGTGTAAATCCAGCGCTCAAGAAAATGTGAGCATATAGTATAGATTGATATATAAACTTATAATAAAAGCTAAACTGATAAAGAATTAACAAACATAAGAAATATTAATTCTGATAAATTCTGAAATCTTTCAAATTAAGGCCTTAAATTAAGTTTTACTTCCTCTACCACCTTTCTATAGTAGCCATTACATTCCATTCAAATATTCAACACTGAGATTTTACCATAAATATGACTTTTGGGATCCCCTGAATCTGAAGTATATATATATTTAGGAAAATTTATACATGCAGCCATGCAAGAGAGATAGTCCCCCAAACTTTAAAAGGAAATATTTTCTTTTAAAGTTGAAGTTCGAGAAAGTGGCAAGGAAATTTTGAAAATACCTATAAGATACCTGGAAAAAAAATATACTTTGAATTTTCAGGAAATAACCAAAACCTCCTTTTCTTTAATACACAAAGCTATTTGTAGTCCGCTTATAATCGTTTGACTTTTTAAAAATTGCTAAAGGAAACCTTAATTGAAAAACTAATCACAGAAAAAGTCTTACAAGATCATTAAAAACAAAGCAGGTATGAAACTTTTTTGCATGCTTGCCATCTTTTAAATCACTTATTTTGAAGTATACCTCTGAGCATTTTCTAATGGACATCCTCAGAAGTTTGCGGTGCTATTCTCCACTCTCCTTTTTTTTTTTTTTTTTTTTCTTTACGGATGAGCTTATTACCACATATAATCATATGAATTTCATACCATTCTTTAGCAAATTTGGATGAGTAAGGTAACATGCAAGAATGTAGGTAAATAACAGATATATGTGAATTTGTTCATGGAAGAGACAATCATATCAATGTAACACATTAGATAATTTTCTGGAATTACATGTAACCTTCCTGCTAAACTGCACATTATCCCAAATTCTGAGAAAAACATCTAAATTACATGTACTTATTTGGTGAAGGTTTTTGCACATATAAATTACCTAGTTTTATTTCATGCATAATGCAAACTTGCTTTACTTTACCTGGGAGAATTTGCTTCTCTCTCATTATTTCCAAAGACTGCATGAAATATGACAGGAAATCCCTTTCTAGGAAGTTTTCTCCAACTGCAAGCCAAGTTCACAAGTGGATTTCCTACTGCCTATTTTCAAACAGAGAAATCAACACACTTATATTACATTCAAAACACTCATTTTTAAAAAATTAGTACTGTACTGTAGTAAATTTTATATTCTTAATCTTCATAATGATACACCTAGCGCCATCTATTATACTTATGCAAAAAGTTTATGCGTACTTTTTCTGTTCGATGTTGTCTATGACATTCTTGTTTTGTTGTTATAGTGTGTTTGTGTCAGTGCTAATGTCATATCTAAAATAAAGCTAAGTAAAACCACTAATGGCCTAATTTATTAACATATCCACCACTCCAACATGGTAGCAGAGGAGCGTGGTTATAAAGGTTAAGGGTTATAAAGATTGAGTGGTTCGGTTGTGTAAAAAAGGCAGCAAAAGTTTAATAAAGTAATATTAAGAAGAGGGCAAGCGTAAAATAAGTCACGCCTGGTGTATATTACGGATTGAAAAATACAGCAAAAAGACGTTATCTTCACCAAAATTGCTAAACAAGCAAGGATTAAAGACATGATGCCCATTTTTTATGGTGTAAACTATTCAAGCTGGAAATTAAGGTTCACAGCTTTATTACAATACAAAGAATGTAATGAGCCTGCCATTTGCAAGATGTCTGTTAATGCTGATAAAGAGGTGGATTGAAAGAAAATGGATTTAAATGCAAGAACTATAATAATGAGTACAATTCCTGACAAACAAATGAAATGTATTAGCGAATGTACAACAACTTATGAAATGATGAGAAAATTCGACAAGATGTATTTAACCCAGTCTACTGCTTTGCAAATTATTTGTAGAGGGAAAATTGAAGAGATTAAATTAAACTACATGCAATAAAATATTTTTATTTGTTGATTTTGAGAAAGCTAGAATGACTTCAAATCGGCTGGTGGGAATATTGATGAACCTGAAAAGATGAGACATTGCTTAGAGCTTTACCTCCAAGTTAGTTATATTGAAGATTTTATAGATGTAATTCCAAAGGAACAGAGAACAGTAGTTTATGTAAAATCAAAAATAAAAGAGAAAAATATGAGTACCAGTGACACAAACAAGAAAACTGATATGACGTTGCAAAAAAAAAGCAAAGCAAGATGTTTTACCTGTGGAAAGACCGGCCATCTCAGAAAGGACTGTTGGCACAGTCAGAAAATTGGCCAAGGACAACAAAGCTACCAAGGAAGATATCTGCCCAGTCAATGCCAGCAAGGACTACAGAGGTTTAAACAGAGGTGGATTTCAGCGAGGTCGTGGCCGAGGCAGAGGACAAGGTTACCCAGAGGTGAGTCGTTGAACACTTAGCAAGACAGCTCTACAGCCGCATCATGGACAGCTCAAGTATGTAATCCGGAAGTAAATCAGGTAATGGGCTGTAGCGAAGGGGAATATGATAATAATAATGAAATTAATTGGTTGTTAGATAGTGGGTGTATAGATCATATTATAAAGACTGATATATTTTTCTGTGACGATGTGGTGAAAGAATAATTATCAGGAGAGAAGAAAACCAGCAAATGAAGTTAAATATCTGTAATAAGAAAACAGGATGCAAGAAAAAGGGGAGAAATATAAAAAAGTGAGGTTAAGCAATAAGAAATTGAAATAAGAGGAAAATAATGGCACGGAAAGTAAACACTTTTGCAAATAGCGAACAATTAATACAGCTGGATAAACTGCAGGAAGGGGAGAGATTAGAATACGGTTGTAAGAAGTAGACGAGAAGATTTGAAAAAGTGTGACAAAATAATAGGTAAATGGACAGACTGAAAAAGTGAGGTTAAATAATTTGCAATAGGGAAAAAAGACGCAAGAAATGGGGAGATGTTCAAATAAGAAATTTTGAAAAGTTTAAGTAAATCCAGACCCAGTAAAAGAACGGTATTAAGATGAAACAAGTGGTAATAATAAGGATAGACAACAATTTTGGAAATAGCATACGCTAAACCGTGATAGACAAGTACAAGGAAAGTGAAAAGGAGTAAATGCATACCAAATATAAAATAGTATTTTATACCAAAGGGCTGCCCAATTAGCAAAGGGACCAGGGGTAGCCCAATCAACCATATATAATTTTCTTTAAAAACATGTTTTACTTGTCAATAAGAGAAAATGCATGGCATTCTAAGGGGCGAAAAACATATTTTGCTTGGTAACTCACTATTTAAGAATATTACCATTGAATATGGTTAATCATGATTATTTTCAACAAAAGTATATTTCCTTTCATGGAAGTGTTGAAAACAGTGTTGCTGTATAAACTGAATTTATTGGGAGTCGATTAATGACACTAAGTGTTGTTTAGTGTCATTAATCGACTCCCAATAAATTCAAAAGTATATTTTCTTTGCATCTATGAAAAGTACATAATATACAAAATGTAAGGTAAATTCAATAACACTAATTGTCATATATTCCAAATATCTTCCATTAAAACACTATATAATTATATGATTTGTTTACAAGCAGTGATAAGTGTTTAAAATTTTTTTTTTTTAATTAAAATTTAATTCTACAAACCATTCCAATAATTATATATTTACCTGCAATTCATTATCGTAGAACAATTCATTTGGCACTGCAATGATCGCCTTATGGGATCGGAAATTCCTTACCAACTTGACAAGTACTGCAGAATTATACTTATTTGTACTTTCATCACGCTTGTAGAGATCACATCTTGTCATTAATCTCTCCAACAATGACATACCTGTTTAAACAAATAATTATATTGTTAATTTACATCCAAGTAATTTAAATAGTTCTGTCAGATCATTAGCTTTTGTACAAAAAACAAATCAAAAAAAGAGTAAAATACAACTTTAAACAAATTAATTTTAGGAAATGTACTTCCTTTACCACCATCTTGATCTGTTAACGGGAAACGTACCTCCTTTACCAACATGCTTATTTGTTACCCATATTAAAATATACTCAACAATAACTGTTATAATTTTATGCCTAAATGGTAACAGGATCTTCTTCACCCCGTCACCTCCTAGATTCTCATACAAAATCCATAAAAGTTTTATTTCTTTTCATTAAAAGTTGATCATCAGAAATGCTCATAAACCACCAGAATCACCTCCACCCTATTTGCAAACGACTATAGTTTTCCCTTTTGGAAAGATTTAGGGGGAGAAATATTTACAAATAGTTTGAAGTATTACAATTCTTTCATGAGTGTAAAGCACTGTTCTTCTCAATGAGCATTGGCTTTAAGCATTGGATATAATTAATAGATTCCTAAATTCTAAGAAATTAAAATGACCTACAAGATTTGGATACCACAAACATGGGCGATGTTAAGCAACTGAAAAAGCAGAATAAACAAAATTAACATAATGGAAATTAATCATTTCTTCCACATTAACCATGTGTGGGCCAAGGTTAGGATGAATAGAGCCAGACTGAAAAATTCAAAGCCATAGCCAGGATTTGAACCATGGATCTACCGCTCTCCATCCAGTTGCTCTTAACCGTTAAGCTACTATGGCCAACATGCCAACATGACATTAAATTCTCCAACTGACTCATATATTTCCTGGTAAACCACTAAAGGTTCTCATATACAATGACATACGCACCTTTTTGTGGCAACTTACTATGCTGTAAGTACTAAGTCCCAGACTTCATAGTTAAACCATTATTATTTTGGTTATGATAAATTGATGGAATTTAATTATTTCTTCCACACTAGCCGTGTGTCACTAAGATTTGGATGAGTAGAGCCAGACTGTCAGCATGTTGGCCAAAGTAGCTCAATGGTTAAGAGCAACCAGATGGAGACCAGGAGATCGTGTTTCAAATCCCGACTATGGCATTGAATTTTTCAGTTAGGCTCTACTCATCCCAAATGAACATAACTTTAAGCTCTATGGACTTTTTTTTCTTTAAATGAAAGACTTTTTCTTTAATGGTTTACCTCCATTTTCCATAAACCCCAAATATGTATATTTATATTCCCAGCATTTATCAGTTCTGCTTGTGAGGTATTTATGTTTACATTAAATTTATGTTTACTAGCACAGATCTCAAATTCAGCTGAGCTGAAAACTTGTTTTAATAAGCACGTTATTTTCATTATGTGTTGCACCAAAATAAAAGTTTGATTATGACTACTACATTAGGATTATCAGAAGACAGTGCCTACCAAGCCCTCAAAAGCTTTGCTACAATTGCAGGTAATACATGATTAATGGTAAGGCACATAAAATAAGACTCAAAAATCAACTATATTACTCATAGATAGTCAACATGAAAAATTCAATGCCATGGCCGGGATGGAGAATTTAATGTCAGGACAGCACGCTGGCCACGGCAGCCCAATGGGCCAGAGCAACCGGACGGAAACCAGGACACCCATGGCCCAAATCCTGGCCATGGCACCGAACTCCTCATGTTGACTCTATAAATTTTTTGTGGTATCCATCTATTATGTTAAGTAGGCTTTTAATTTTTCAATGTAGTGTAGTAAAAATAACAAAAACAAAATTAGTTGCATGTTTTGCTTTTTAAACTCAAATTATATTAAAAAATCAGGTGCATGTAATAATATGGCCAGGCACTGTAGTTTCATGTGCCTACTTAAGTAATTCACTCTTTTGAATGGAATATAATTTTTTCTTCAAAATTTGACTTACAGCCTTTCAGTTCCATCTGATGGGATTATATAAAGAGCTTATTACTTATTTTTTTTAACAAAAATAGTGAAAAAAATGATAATATACTATTATATTTCAAAAAGATCTTGTAGAAATAAAAAAGATGTTGTCATTTCTCTATCTGATGTTTGGTTTCCATCCGGTTGCTCTGGCCCATTGGGCTGCCGTGACTGGCATGCCATCCTGACATTAATTCTCCATCCCGGCCATTGCATGACTGTCTATCAAAAACCTTAGCCTATATACTGCTAGTGTGAAGAAATATTTAATTTCCATCAGTTAACTATAGTATATTACTCATATTTCAAAGACTTATTCGGTGATCACAGTAATCATTCACAGTTCATATTACATGAAAATGTTGTGTGGAAGGGATTAGTTAATGATACGAAGGCAAGCAGAAGGCAATGCTGTTTGCCAAAAGTAGGCAGAATCACCATTACGACTGTTACCTTCACATGAGCAAAACAGATGGCTAAAACAAAAAAAAAGAAGGCAGCAATTAAATATCCAAATCTGAACTTGGCTACACAAGCCTATTCCTCATTAACCTGAGCTACACATACCACATCACGATCAATCCTCCGGTGTAGTAAAACTGAAAGCAGCTCCAACAATGAGTTGGTTTCTGATCCAAAAGAGTTTGACAACATTTTAATTACCAAATTAAATAATTTATCAATGGATTAAGGCCTCATAAAACTCAAAATGAATTACTGGGTTATAGACTACTGGAGAGAAATTTGATAACACTTGGCATTAAATTTCAGTGATATAGAAATCGTGAAATCTATTTCTTAGAACTTGTGTTTTGTGTGGATGTGTATAATCAACAGTTTGGCAGGAAATACTAAATAGCATCTTAGTGATTAGTGATTCCTTGAAAGTTTTTAAAGACATATTTGTCATAAGATAGCTTCAATAGCACCTGCACATTCCACAAACCTAAAAAAGTTTTATGGAACTCCGAAATGTTCTTGAATAAATTCTGAGTACAGTGACCAGAGAGGCAAGTATGTATGTCATTAATTGATTCCCTTTAAATTTAATATGTATGTATGTGTTGACCATATGATCGTACTAGGACAACACAGAGGATAACCAGAATTCCTTAATTTTCTTTGTGAATGGGAAAGCAGGACACTAACAAACATTGGGACATCAACTAATTGACTGAGAGGCAGCAACTGAAATCTGAATAAGAAAATTTGTAGGTTGTGCAATGCTTTCTGACCACTTATAGAAAGTCACAAGTCTATGTCTAATCTTCTTTCTCTGCTGTCTCCTTTTTACTCCTGAATTCAGCAAACTCATCACTCTTGCTAATCAATGCAATATGTCACTTGAATTCTCTGTCATCCCTCCCCTCACCTCTGAGTACAGTAAACTGTAAAATATTGTGATGCTGTCATACATATGTATTAGTGTTATGATAATGCCTTCTGTAATTCAAAAGTTAAATTAAAAGTTAAATATATTTCCCCAGTAGACTATAAGGGGCTCTCGCATTTGGTAGACTATTAGGGTCTCTCGCATTCGAGATGAGTCAAATGGAGAATTTAATGTCATGACGGCAAGTTGGCCATGGTAGCTCAATGGGTTAGAGCGACTGGATGGAAACCAGGATATCCGTGGTTCAAATCCTGGCTGTGGCATTGAATTTTTCATGTTGACTCTATCAAAAACCTTAGCCACATACAGCTAGTGTGAAGAAATTATTAATTTCCATCAATTAACTAAAGGAAAACTGGATAATTTCATAAAGAAATGAATCTTGAAAATTATGTGAAATAGCTGCGGACAATGTAATATCCAAATTTACCACCTAACATGGTGCTAGTAATAGATAATGCTTCTTAACATAATACCTAAAACTTCAAGTTCTTTTAAGAAGAGATATAATTTCTTGGTTACAACATCAAATTATCTCCTTTAATGAAAATAGCATCAAAACAAAATTGTATGACTTAACTCTATCCAACAAGCTGACTCAGAAGAACTTTTTCATTGACCAAATACTGTCAGAATAGAACCATGCAACCTTAAGGCTTCCTCCAGATCTGAATTCTATTGAATTAAATGGGCAGATTCAAACACTGATTTTCTTGTAGAAATGTCAACTTTAAAACCAAAGACAATGAAATGTGCCACCAATGATATGAGTAAATTGACAAATGGGATGGGGAAAGGTATGCTATCATGTGAATGAAACACAACAGGAGTACAGGCAAAAAAAGCACTAACGGAATAAAGAATTGAAAGAACTATAATTGAAGACAATGGAATGACAACAGTAACAAAGTTGACAGTAATAATGAGTCCACAAAAGAAGAGAAGACGAAGAAAAACAAGAAAAAGAAGAAGAAATTTCAGACATAGAAGAAATAAAATATGATTAAAGACAGAATATTTTAACTCCATGCAAAATTACAATGTGTAAATGAGAAACCTTTCTAGAACAACTGTATTTAATTTGTTGGAGACTTTACGACTTTTCTGAATAGCAACACATGAAATGAACAATCCAAGGGATAATTGAAAGAGTGAACGCATCACAGTGAGATACCACTGCCATTGCAGGCCAGAGAATAAGTGACTCACATCAAAGCTTTCATTTAAATATTTCAGTGTTAGTTGCAAAACCTATATCAATAGCTTCATCAAAAAATTCTACTCGCTATAAAACACACAAAACTTTGCATGATGGCAAAATTCATCAAAGCACTGGTTAAAAGTTGCTCCTGCTTCCAATACTTATGCACAAAGTTACGATCACTGTCATGGTAAAGTCAGAGAGGGAGTATGGATAGACCACAGAGAATGAAAATGATGAAAGTTGATAATTTTACCTACTTAGTGAATGAATTTGAAAAAGATGCATTGAATGGATTTTTAGGCTTTTAAATCTCTTGACAGTGTGAAAGATTCTCAACACAAAGAAACTGTCTACAAAAAATTTCAAATTGTTCAACTGTAATAGGATTTTGCAGCATCATTTCCTCAAATCTTGATACTAAGCATCGAATTTAGGAGCTATCAGGGAAGAGCAAGATGAAAGGTTTCACAGGACTTAAAAAATATTAAATAACGTTAAAAGGACATTGGGACGTACATATGGGCCACGCCGTGGCTCAGTGGTTAGACCGCTTGGCTCTCACCAAGGCGGCCCGGGTTCGATCCCAGGCGACCGCAAAGTGAGATTTGTGGTGGACAACACGGTGTTGGGGCGGGTTTTCTCCGGGACCTCCGTTTTCCCCCGCCATCTCAATCCACCGGTGTTCCATCTTCATCTCATGCATCATCAGTATCACCGCCTGCGGTGCCATATGTAGTAAAAGCGGGCGTTAAACACTATACACACGTACATATGACAGCCCTTTATGAGAACACTCAGGAAAATCACATACAAAAAAGTTCATGGGAAAAGAAAATGGGATACACAAGGTCATTAATATACATTCTCAAATCCAGCTACTTTTATATTACTATCATTCTTAAATTTCTCCAAAAGTTAAATGAGTAATATTTTTGAAAATGTTATAATTATGTTTTAATTGAACATTATCTTATTGCCAAAATGATATACGCTGCAGAAAAATGGAATGGATTTTTAAATGAGTAGCAATCACCTATTTTTAATTGTACCACAGAAAGTTTTCCTTTGTAATCTAGAGCTATTGATGTTATAGGTTCACTATTATGTGAAAACTATATTCATCACCCCGATTATTTAAAAATCACTCTGCTTCTCTGGCCTGCTAGGTTATGCAAATTTGTTATATCAAGTATCTATGCTTTGACCAAGGAGTATAAGCAGTTTTAAATCCATCAGGTGATTTGTTTTAAGCTTAATTTTTATACTTATGATGAATCTCATCAGATATTGGAATATATAAAAGTAGGAGCAAAATTGGGCATTTAATTAAGCTTGTCAAGCAGTAAATACAAAAATATATAAATAATAGGGATCAATTTTGGGAAACATTGGCTTCATTTAACTATAATTTAACAGAATATATATCAGAAGCCCCATCGTCAGCTATACATTGACTGGTGGCATTTGGTGTCTTCCCTCCACTTGCTGGTCGATAGTGAGTGAATCTGGTGAGATATCTGGAGATCAATATTGTCGCAAGCCCATTGTTGATCGAGGCGGCATGGTAAGGCATTCAAAGGGGCGGGCCCTGCAGTGTGTAGATAAAAGCTTGCCGAAACGATGGGTGGAAGGAGACGTATTTCTTGAGAGTTCTAGTTCTTTGTTCTAGCCATCTTGATTGTTGGAGAACATTCCGGAATGTGAGTAATCTATAAAAAAAGGAAGCACGCCCGCCAAAAGGGGTCAGTCGTTAATTGAACTCGCGTGCGTGACCAGCTGGTGAGCTGTGTCGATGACCTTGCAAGTTGTATTGTGTATGTGACGTAATTCTGGACTGTTAAAGTTGACAAAGTATGTTTCTAAAAAATAAAGTGCAATTTTTGGTGTTTGTAACCTGGACTTTTAATTTCACGAACCCACAAAGTTACAATATTCAAAATTCTGAATGGTATGAGATTATTCTCCTGTGTGGCAAGTTTTAGTGGGCGGTTTATTTCTTATAATAGTTTAGTATTTGCATCCATTTCATAGTAGATATCTCAAAAGTATGTTGCAATGGCTGAGTTGGCTGTTTATATTTTATGTTGGATATGCTCTTTGGTGTGGATGTTTAAGCTATGTTTGGTCTTATTAATGTATTCCCTATTGCACTCTTAGCAGTTCAATTGATCCCAGTTCCAAAACGGTATTTGTTGGCTCCATTATTTCATTTTACTAAAATAATTCACTCACTTTGACTTCACTTTTAACCCATGTTTTGCACAATTTAAAGCATTCATTAAACATTGTATCACTATCAGTAAAATTGCAGTATCTGTCTTCCATCTTATTAATACACACATAATAGCAAACACTTAAGCAGAAGGATGGATTTATATAGCTAAGATAAAGCTGTTTATATAGCTAACATATAGCTGACAATATATGAAAATTTGTTTTAGAATTTGCAGAGTGAAATCCCAAGAATTACAGTAACAGTGAAGTACTTTAATTAGATATTTAATTAGCCTATAAACCTTCCCTTTGCTATTTAAGTTATTTGTATTTATTACAATGGATAGACATGCCATATCATTAACAAGTGTAACCTACCTAAACCAAGTTCTGAAGCCATGGTTGAACGTAGGACTGGACCTAGTTGCTTGGGATCCCCTGCCAGCACAATTTGACCAAAAATCTGTCCTTTGTGTCTGCGTGTGCTGAGTAGCCCAGCTATTGGTACCAGTGTCTCTGGCTCCACTGCTTGGCCTGCTTCGTCAATGAACACATGCGTAAAATGACCCATTGGTGGATCAGCAGAAACCAACCTGTTCCAGGAAACACAAATTCTGCACTTTAACAACTGTTACTATAATCACAGAGCAAGTAAGTTTGTTAAATACACTGATTCCTGAATTACACACTTCAGCAAGAACCTCAATGCCATTTCTTCACCAGAAATAAGCCGAGCTCTACATTATCAAAAAATAGCTCTGACAACAGAAAAAATGTTGGCCCTGAAAGAAAACTTCCACTACGCATTATCAATGATTTCCTGATTTATTGTAAAAAGCTCTACTGATATACATGGTGTTCATTTTTATCTGTAATTTTACCATGCAAAATTTGACGTCATCAATAGCATCGCTGATGGAGCAAGTTTATATACAATTCCCCTAGCAGCTTGCGATGGTTATTAGATGTGTTGACAGCAGCCTTGAGGCCTCGCTCTACCGGCAGGTAAATATACTATTTGAGAGGTAAGTCTGCCTGCGCCATGCCATGCCGTGCCATGTGGTGCTGGCTGGCTGTATATAGCCAGAAGGTTTTTACTGCATGCCCACCCGTTAAGGGTTTTACTGCAGGTAAGGTCGATTTCGGGATGTTGTAGTGTGAAATGTGGGTTTTTAGGTTGGTGTTATTTATTAGGTTACAAGATGTACCTAGGGGTTGAAGGACAGGATGCGACACCTTGCACCCTGGTGTTTTTATTTGTTTTTACTTTGGGGAATAATTTTTATGCCAAGCAGCTTGGAAGGATTATGTGGAGCTCAGCTTTAGCTGCTGTTCGGATTAGCTCCTGGGTTATCTTGGATGACCGCAAGCCATGCGGGGTAACCGGTGCTGTCTAGAACGGCATCTAGTGGAGTCATAATCTCCCAAGGATCTGACAAGGGCGCTTCTGTGGTTAGGTAAACTTGCGTATAATTTTGATGCCCGGCGCCTAATTTCATCCTCCACGTATGTAAGACTCGAGGCCTCGTGAAGCAACCTGGTAGGAAAATAACATCCCACAGAATATATAGACCTAAGTCCTCTATTCTGTGCACATTGGAGCCATGCTAGCCAGCTGTCTGCGGCCATGCCCCAGATCTCGCAGGCGTAAAGCATAACTGGGATTACCAGCGCTCGGAAAAGGTATAACTTCATGCCAACTGGCATCGAGGTTGACCCCAGCATTGGATACAGGGAAGCAATTGCTCCCTGTACCTTCGCCACTCTGTCCCTGATGTGTTGGCGAAAAGTTAGACCCCTGTCTAAGCTAACACCTAGGTACTGGACAGAGTTAGTCCACTCTATCCTTCGACCTCGGTAGCTGAAGTTGGGGCAGTCTGCGGGGGTGTGGCGCTTTGTAAAAAGTATGGCGTGGCTTTTGTCCGAATTAACGGACATCTGCCAACGCCTACACCACTGTTGTGTGAGACGGAGATGTCTTTGTAAGGGGCCGAAGGCTCTGAGGACATGTTTCTCTTTGCAGAACAGAAGCACGTCGTCAGCGTATTGTGCCATTTCGACTCGTGGCTCTGTTGGGAAATCTGCCACAAAGACATTGAATAGGGTGGGGGATAGTACAGAGCCTTTGGGGACTCCGCCTCTCACTGGTCTGAGTGTAGATGTTTTCCCCGCGACTGTGACTTGGAATGTGCATTGTCGCAAGAAGTTGTGTAGTAGTTGACCATTTGTGTTGGGAGCCTCAGGTGGATCAGTTTGTAAAGGAGCCCGGCGTGCCATGTCGTAGAGAAGGCCTTCTCGACATCCAAAGAAACTGCAGCAGTGAAGGCGCCTTCCTGGAAACCCAGGGCAGCGGTCTCCACCACGCGCAGCAGCTGTTGGATTGTCAAGTGCCCAGGACGAAAACCAAACTGGTGGGCGGGAATGGCTTGAATGTCTCCCAATATTGGGGACAAGCGGGTGAGAATCAACCTCTCGAGAACTTTCGAGAGGGTGGAAAGGAGGCTAATGGATCGGTAGCTGGAGGGGTGAACCGGATCTTTACCAGGTTTCAATATGCAAATCACCCGGGGCTCTCTCCACTCTCGTGGAAAGTGCCCAAGGGTGAGGCACATTTTGAAAATCCTAGTTAGGAACAGAACCGCATTGAAGGGAAGATGGCGGAGCATTAGGGGGTCAGCCTGTCCGGACCCGCCGCCTTTTTTGGTTTGAGACGTCGCAGGGCGCCTTGGACTTCGCTGGGGCGAATGGTTGGGAGTCGAACCTAGGTGTGTAATACATATACTGCAATGCAGTGCACTGCAAAACTAATTATGCAGCCATAAAAGTAGACCATGAACAATATATGAAATAAGTCAATGAACACTTATTTCACAATGAACATCTGTGTAAAAAATACGACTCATCTAAAATTTAATAATCTGTTTTCCTGATATAGTAGACATATATGCATATTGTAAACCTGTCACATAAAATAGAAATATTTCAATTTGATCTCAATTCTCTCGTATCACTCAGTTTCCTCACAATGTAACTTCATTACAAACTAGAAAATTAGCAGAACAATGTTCTAGGAATGAAAAATAAATTAGTGTTACAATATGTATAAAGCTTTTATCCAAGTCTAAACCAGAAAATATCTCTAGTACATAGTCTTATATGTCCATTTTCTTATATTTCATTTCTCTCTTCACCTTAAACACTGTCTGTATTGCGAGAAGGTATGCTAAGGCCTTTCTGTCATAACATTTATTGCTTCTAGATTGGGACCAGTCACTTTATAGCATCCAGTGTCTTTCTTTTTGCAAGTAACTGATTCTGTACTTGGAAATGTTTGATGCACCTATTGGTTTTAAAAGACAAAAGGATACCAATATTAATAGTAATTTCAATTAAGCATGAGAATGACAAACAATTTATATCGTATACTGATAAAACGTAAGACATTTATGTTACGAACATAAGAATGTCAATTTGACGGTACCTGGACACTTCTGACATTACGCTCCGAAGAACATCTGAATGTTAAATAGTGTTGCATAAATTCCTCTATGCAGCGGTTTAAACTATATTTATATATCGCACCAATTTTAATGTCAGTACGAAAGTAGCATTCAACCAAGAAGGGTGTTCATATCCAAGGGAAGCTGGTTGTATTAGTTATCAGACCAACCACACTGAGAGCGCTGTAATTTGCTTACTGTTCTACAAAAAATATCACTTCTCCGTAGATGGCACTATGATTTCAAGATAGACTCACCAGTCAACTATGACATTCTTCCTTAATCGGAGGGCGAGAAATAATGACTGTGTATATAGGTATGCAAAAATATACACAACACATCAGCCACCGTCTCAAAGTAAAATGACTTCAGTATATTCATTTATCAATAAATTTATTTTGCAAATGTTTAGTACCACAAAATTTTTATGTACGATCAACCTTGCACATCATTGAGAGCTACATTTCCCGTTTTTCATTTATATAAAACCCATTACGACCAAAGATTAGAAATTAAGATTAGAAATAAAGATCTGAGAGACGTTATCATAATTTAAATATGGAGTACAGATAATAAAAAGATTAAGATTAGAGGGAAAAGGAATAAATACATATTTCCATTCACACTTTAAATTTGCTGCAAGGGAAAGGGAGTGATTCCAAGGAAACATTTTCCAGCCAGGAACCAAAAATAGACTTGTTAAAAATCTGACCACTCAGTTGACATTTTAATGGAATGAAACAGTAGTTATCTGACAGGAATCTGTCATTGTACTCACACAGCTATGCAGCTGAAAATTTGATGGTATAATGCTGTATATGAACCATATACACCAAAAATCTGCTGTGGATAGAACTGCAATGCCCAAAACTGAAGCCTCAAAAGTGCTGCATCCGACCACTTGCAGGCAGCTGCTGCACATCCACCTTCAGCTCTGTACCGAGTGTGGGTGACAACACTCTGTATTTATGACATGTGTAGACCACTGCCTATCAAGGGTAAATAATACAGCCCATGCAATGTTATTGTGGTTGTATGTTCCTACATATACTGGCCTTATTTTCAGGTATTTCCAGCTATACTCTGCACCCAATTTTTGATACACAGGTCTCACATAGAGCAGAGATGATGCCATCAAACACTCAAGCGCATACAGGTATAAGCATAGTGATAGCTCCCTCGTGAGGGAAGAAAAAGGCTTTGAAGGAAATGTTTGATGACAGCAAAAAAGGAAGCAATTAATATTTTATCAGCAATCAAACATTAATAACCACAGTTTTGTATTCAAGATCATTACTTACTGTATTTGGACTTCAAATGAAGATTTATTTCAGTCATCAGTCATTCCTTCCACCACGACAAAATGTCTTTTATTGCTCCATACTATTCCATACTTATTTAAAATTCCTATTCACAAGTTTCATTGACATGTTTCCACAGTATTTTATGAACAATTGAAATGTTCAATAAACACATAGGAACAAGGTATAAAGTTGGAAGAAGCGTAGGGACAGTGAAGCACAAATTAATACAAAAGTGAATTGAGAAGATATTGACACATTGCTTCACTCACACTGTTTATTCACAGGACATGTTTCAAGAGCTCTCGCTCCTATCATCAGCTGATACTCGACTAGTGCAAGTTGTAGTGGTTTCCTCGTTTTCCGTTTTGTCAATAGATGGCGTGATGTACTTGTCAAAGATGTCCGGTGGTGGAGTTTCAAAATTCATGACTCTATGACGATTTTTGTTGATGAAGATTTTTTCCCATACGGAAAGGTCTATAGGGTGATTAACATATTTTATTAGAGATGTTTCCAAGTTGATGTCATGTCTAGTATTCAAAAAATCAAAAGCCACTGCTGATTTTTCTGTTTCACCATTTTTAATGTTTCTTAGATGTTCTTTAGTTCTGATGTTAATATTTCTTTTTGTTTTTCCTATATAAATTTTAGGGCAAGTTTCACATTTGATCTCATAGATTCCTGGTTTTTCTTTGGTAGTGATTGAATTTTTGGGAGGGCCTTTTAACAAATTTCTGATATTAAACCTATTTTGAGGTGCAAGAGTTATGTTGTGTTTTGAGAAGATTTTTTGGAATTTGTTATAGGCTGATGGGTGGAAGGTGAATTTTTTAAAAAGTTTTTTCTCTTTTTCTCCTGTAGGTTCTAGGGTGGTGGTTTCTTTTATTTTCTTAGCTTTGTTGAGTCTGTTAACTGTTTTGTCTACTAAATTTGGGTTGAAACCGTTGGATATAGCTACTTTTTTTATGTGTAGGTATTCTTCTTGATAATCTTCTCTGTTTAGTGGAAAGTTGATCATCCGAAAGATTAAACTGTTGAAAATGGCATGTTGGTGTTGTTTTGGGTTGAAACTGTTGTTCTTGATGTAATTATCTGTGTGTGTCGGTTTCCTGTAAATACCAAATGTGAGTTTGTTGTTCATTTTCTTGATCTTGATGTCCAAAAAGGGGAGCACACCATCCTCTTCTGTTTCCAATGTAAATTTTATAGCTGGATTTTGTATATTCAAAAGTTTAAGACTATCTTGTATGAGTTTTTTAGGTACTATTGCAAAAATGTCGTCAACATAGCGATACCACACTTTGAAATAATTTGGAAAAGTTTTTGTGATATGTGTTTCAAAAGCACTCATAAATAAATCTGCCAAGAAGGGAGACAATGGGTTGCCCATAGCTAGGCCTGTTTTTTGTTTGTAGATCTGTCCATTAAAGCTGAAAAAATTGATTGATACAAATTTCTGTAAGTTGTGAAAGTTCTTCTATTTCTTCAGATGTTATTTGTAATGATTCCAGCCATTTTTTGAGAAGTGGAATAAGCTCATTGGTAGGTATACTTGGATATAAAGAAATGACGTCAAAGGAAACTAAAGCATCTGTAGAGTTGATGTGTCCTTCAGGAGATTTAACAATTCAAACGAGTTTTTGATACTTAAATTATCAAATTTTGTGAAGGATCTGAAGATATGAACCAGCCATATGAAGAAAAACCAGGAATCTATGAGATCAAATGTGAAACTTGCCCTAAAATTTATATAGGAAAAACAAAAAGAAATATTAACATCAGAACTAAAGAACATCTAAGAAACATTAAAAATGGTGAAACAGAAAAATCAGCAGTGGCTTTTCATTTTTTGAATACTAGACATGATATCAACTTGGAAACATCTCTAATAAAATATGTTAATCACCCCATAGACCTTTCCGTATGGGAAAAAATCTTCATCAACAAAAATTGTCATAGAGTCATGAATTTTGAAACTCCACCACCGGACATCTTTGACAAGTACATCACGCCATCTATTGACAAAACGGAAAACGAGGAAACCACTACAACTTGCACTAGTCAAGTATCAGCTGATGATAGGAGCGAGAGCTCTTGAAACATGTCCTGTGAATAAACAGTGTGAGTGAAGCAATGTGTCAAGATCTTCTCGATTCACTTTTGTATTTACATAGGAACAAGACTATTAAAAAAGGCATTTTCATAAACATAATTCAAGAATTAATTTTTAGATGAGTCGTATTTATTTCACATCTGCTTCACTTTCGTACCTATTTTGAGGACATGTTTCGCAAATCATCGTTTGCATCTACGGCTCTTATGTGACTAAAGCTTGATCCAGCGGTATGGGTAATTCTGGGGTTGCTGCTGCCATCTGTTGATTTAGTGATGAATTTAAATGTGGGATTCTCTTCTGGCGGGATTTCAAAGTTCATTAGTTGGTTTTTATGTTTTTCTATGTATATCCTCTCCCATATGATGAGTTCATTATGTTTTTGTACGTATTTTAGTAATTCTGTGCTATCTTCAATTTCATGATTTTCAAACCAGAAATGAGCTGCTATTGCGGACTTATCAATATTTTTGTATCTTAAGTGCCTGAAGTGTACTTTCTTTCTAGTGCCTATGTTTCTTTTTGTCCTCCCTATGTAAATGTTTTCAGTCTTTACACTTAATCTTGTAAATGCCTGACTTTTCCTCTGGTTTTATCTTATCAGTATTATTACTGTGAGGTAGGTTTTTAATGTTGTAATTGTTTTTTGGTGCCAATGTTATATTGTATTTCTTGAATATTTTTTGGAACTTTTTTGTGGCCCAGGGGTGGTAAGTAAATTTAGCAAATCTAATTTCTTGTTTTATTGGTGTGAGAGCTGTGATCTGTTTTAATCTCTTTTGAAGTTTGAATTATTTTCGTTTTTTATCTACAAGGTTTTTTCCATATCCATTTTTAATTGCAGTTTTTAAGATTTGATGGTATTCGTTTTGATATTCTTGCTGGCTGAGAGGTAGATTTACTAATCTGTGTGTGAGACCGTTGATGGTTGCATGTTTGTGTGGAATTGGGTTGAAACTATTTGCTTTGATGTAATTATCTGTGTGTGTTGCTTTTCTATGGATGCCAAATTCTAGTTTTTCATTGCTTTTTTTGATTTTAAGGTCTAAAAAAAGGGTGGTGTTCCAATACAGTTAAAATCTCGATAATCCAAGAAGTTCTAGACATTCTCGTGCTTCGACCCAGGTAAGATAATGTTGTGACATCGACGTTTCGGGAGCGTGCATCTCTCCCATCTTCAGGATGCTGAATCGAAGCCCGAGAACGTTGAGAACATATATGCCACCAGGAAAGATTCAGCTCATATTTCATAATTGAAGAAATTAAGAATAGTACATAACACAGATGTATTGTAAATTTCCTACCATAGTGCACAGTAAGATATTTCTTTACATTTTCTAGTGTAAATGACAGTCTTTTTTAATAAAATTTTCTTGTATGAAGAAAAAATTGACTGCATTAGAATAAGTAGATTTTTCCTGCAGATATGCTCTCCAGAGGTTGCAGCTCTTCACCATTCAGGATTTTGCTAAAAGTACATTACCTGGAGTTTCTATCTAATACATTCAGGTACTTTAAAGACATACAAACTCTGTTGTCTTAAAACAGAAGAGTGCTTTTGTTCATACCTTCCACAATATCCAGATTCCTTGCTGGGAAAGGCCCTGATGATGATGGTGGTGATGATAATGATTATTAAAATTATAATTATTACTATTATTATTAATTATTATTATAATGATTATTATTACTATTACATTATTATTGGTGTTATTTGATGCCATTACGCCATACAAAAAAACCTCACCAAATCAATATAAGTAATTTAAATTATCACCACCATACATCAAAACATGCTTCTTTTATATATTTTTATTTGTTACATCTGTAGCCTTAGCCTGTATGCGGTTAGAGTGAAGAAATTATTAATTTTCATTAATTAACTTAAACATTTAACATTCAACTGAAAGAGGAGAGCATTTTAAAAACTACAACTACTGCACATATTATACAACTACTCATCACCAATATAGATGCCCGCCTCGGTAGTGTGGTGGTAGCATGTCTGCCTCATGTTCAAGAGTTCAAGAGGTCCCGAGTTCGAATCTCGGTCAGGGTGAGTTACCTAGATAAGGTTTTTTCTGGAGTTTTCCCTTATCCTGAAAGACGAATGTCAGGTAGCTTTAAGCTCCATGTACTCCGGACCCATTTGAGCATCATTTCACCCATTTCATTCATCGTCCAATATGACTTAAGGTTGGAGGATGTAAATTATAAAAAGAAAAGGTCCCGAGTTTGAATCTCGGTCAGGGTGAGTTACCTGAATAAGGTTTTTTCCGGGGTTTTCCCTTATCCTGAAAGACGAATGTCTGGTAACTCTAAGCTGTATGGACCCCGGGCTCATTTGAGCAACATTTCACCCATTCCATTCATCGTCCGATATGACTTAACGTTGGAGGACGTAAATTACAAAAAAATAACCAATATAACTGAAAACAGTGCCTAATCAACATATAACATTAAAAATGGAAAGGGATTTAGTTTTAAATTAGTCGTGCAGAAACATGTCACATAATCCAAGAAAAATTACATTCCCTATATTGCACAGGACACTAATAATCCTTAATAAATTCGTGTATCTAGTAGGCAATAGGCCTTGTTTACTAGATACTTTTTAAGAGGAGACTTATAGTTATCTACTTACACTGGAGATAGTAATTTTAAGTATTATGGAAGGGCATTTAATGGCCTGAAACATTCATAATAAACACCTTTCTGGAAACAAGTGAATCTTAGCACTATGTTTTGGTAAGTCCATTCTTTGTCTAGTATTTATTAGTTCTGCATGATTTAATCGATTAACCGAAACAATTGATCAATTAATTCTTTATATTAGATTAAAGATTACAAATTTTAATCAATTAATCAAGTCGATTAAAATTAATTACAATAAATATTAATCAAAACTCTTTTAGCCAAATTTGGCGCTCTTTGTTTTGATGTATTGCTTCCAACCTAATTAGCCTTTCCAACACATCAAGCTTTCACTAGACACATAATTGAACTTTGAGATAATATAACTCCTGAAAGCTAAAAGAAATCACTCTGAACCCAGAGAGTCCAAATAACACTTCTGTTGTGAAATATTCTATGAGTTACATAACTACATAAAGATGCTGACAGAGAGGTTTCTTTTCTTACAGCTTGTGTGTGACAACATATTGTATACAACTGATTATTTATCGCTTGCTAGCATAAACTGAACTGTACAACCTTGAACCGAACACTTCAATTATGCAGCTACGGAAACAATAGCTGATCCCTCTTCTCAGGGCTGGTGGTGGTGTAACTGTGCTGTTAACTGCAGTAAGCCAATAACATTTATGTGTTCGTGACAGTGAGTGAAAGTTTTCTGTTAAAAAAGTTAAAATATGGAAAAACGTTATAAAAAATCAACTGCATGTCAGTCTCACAAATCTTAGTAAATATTGATATAATATGTTACTAAATAATTACTTACAAAAATATTGTAGATCTAATTCAATACATATATAAAGCAAGTGCAAATTTTGAATCTAAATATTTGAAAGTTTCATATATAATGAAATGTACAGAGCATTAAAGTACTTCATATAATACTTACACCTACTTTTTGAACAGATAACATCTTGATTTAAAGTAACACGGTTAATCAATTAAAATTTTTGATCTATCTACAGCACTAGTATTTATGCTAATATTCACATTTTGGATAAAGTAAAAGTCAACTAAAACTGTATGTAATGTATGCAATTGGCTCTCAATGTAAGATATGTGCAGCCATTAGAATGTTAGCTGCTGAGCTTCACCTGCTGAGAGAGTCAATTCTGGTGAGATCATTTCCACTTCAGTTTTTTAGATTCGAAATTTTCAGTAAAAAATTAACTGCTTGATCCAAGTACCCTGCCTTCTAAGTACTAGCCCTGATGGCAGAGCAACGTTAGCTCTCCTTTTGCACTGATCTCTTATGGAGCTTCAACCTTTCTTAAGAATGAAACAAGTTTAATTAACTTCAGGGAAGTTGGTTCTTATTTCTTCACCTACCTCATGCTGCAGAAAATCAGCAAAACATGCTACTTGTCCTA
This sequence comes from Mantis religiosa, assembly GCA_030765055.1. Lineage (NCBI taxonomy): Eukaryota > Metazoa > Arthropoda > Insecta > Mantodea > Mantidae > Mantis > Mantis religiosa. The sequence goes on along the minus strand of CM060955.1, from coordinate 116,688,638 downwards.
GGTTCAGTTGGAACACTTAGAGGGCACTTGCGGTTTTCAACATACATGATACCACAGCATCAATACACATTAGTACCTCTTTTCTTAGCTTAATCTCTATTGGGCACAATGCCTTCAAACACTGTTAAATGAATGTGCTATATCACGTCTCAATATCTCTAGTTTCATCCACAGCAATGCATGCACAAATCTACTTTTTGCTCATTCTTTCCATTGATTCTTGAGAGCAATTATTGACAAAATAGTAATTAAGGTGTGCAGGGTTGTCTGGAACTCACTGCTTATAGTATATAAGAAAGAGCAATATTCTACAATTATCTACTGCAATGGAAAACTATAATAACAAGAATGTTTAAAAAAATTAAGAATTTGCCAATTAAATTTAAAGGGAGTCGATTAATGACACTAAACAACACTTTTAAATTTTTCCGGAACATGTTTCCGAGACTTTGCCTCTATCCTCAACCGGCCATCGACTGGTTCTTATTGGTGTAGTTGACGATATTTTGTCATAGGTCTTCTCTGGTGGCGGTTCAAGGAACTTGCTGAACAAATCTTTCTGGGGGATGTCGAAATTGAATACTTTGTTCCTATTTTTTGAAATGAAGATTTGTTCCCATGTGGATAGTTCTTGTTTTCCTGATGTATGCTTTAGTAGTTTTGGTTTTGAATTATTGAAATAGCACAAAAAAATGACTCGCAAATCATTAGTAGACAAAAAAGTGAACTTAGCAAAAAAGAAGAAGCTAATAAAGGAAACCACAACCCTCTCTGCTACAGAAACTAATATGATTTTCAAAAAATTCACTTACCATCCATGGACCTATGATAAATCCAAAAAAGTCTTCAAAAAGCAAAACATTCAACTAGCACCAGTCAACCATGATGCCATTCCATCCAACAACAAAATCTGGTATATATAAAATTGAATGCAGTGACTGTAGTCCAATTTATATTGGAAAAACCAAAAGAAATTTAGAAACAAGAGCAAAGGAACACTTTAGGAACATAAAATATAAACAATTAGAAAAATCAGCAGTTGCCATGCATTTTTGGGAAAAACACCACATCATAAATCCAGAACCAAAACTACTAAAACATACATCAGGAAAACAAGAACTATCCACATGGGAAAAACTCTTCATTTCAAAAAATAGGAACAAAGTATCCAATTTCGACATTCCCCAGGAAGATTTATTCAGCAATTTCCTTGAACCGCCACCAGAGCAGACCTATGACAAAATATCGTCAACTATACCAATGAGAACCAGTCGATGGCTGGTTGAGGATAGAGGCAAAGTCTCTGAAACATGTTCCGGAAAAATTTAGTGTTGTTTAGTGTCATTAATCGACTCCCGTGAAATTTAATTTATCATAACAACACTGTATTCAACACTTCCAAGAAAGGAATTGCAACTTACCAATTGTAAATATAATTACTAGCTACATTGTGTACAATTTAACATGTATAAATCCACTCTGCAATGACATGCAAGGAATTATTTCAACAACGAAATGCAGTAATTAAGTAAGTATACCTGAAGTCATAACTTCCTTTACTGCTGACAAGAAAACAATGGGTAAAGAGTGCATTCAGAAGATTAAGTAAACATATATACTTCCAAACCAATAACATTCTTGAGATGTATTTCAAATAATCATTGTCATTTTTATTCATGGTTTAGATCCTAGGATTTGTTCCTAACTATATATTTCCTCTATCAATCCAGGTATTTGAAAATGATATACTTAATGATTCAGAAGCAAAATTGTTGGTGTCATAGTTAAGTGAACCACGTTTGATCTATGGTATTAACATGGATTTGTTCATGCTGGACATTTTGCAACAAGATCCACTCAGTCCATTAGATACTTGGATACCAATTCTAGACCACTTATCATTCCCAACCCTAGCCACTAGGTCTTACACATGTTAACCATTGTTCAATGTGGGGTAAAATACAGGATGCAAAATCATACAATCACCTCCTTTCAGTGAGAGAAGGATACAACACAACAGCAAATATACAATACCTTCCAGCTGTCATCAGTGTTGTTACCACAATTCGGTACTTTTGAATTACTGTCAGTGATGGATAGTAGTACTCTTTATTTTTGTTGTCGTAGTTGCAGCAGCTTCCAAATTCTGAAGGTATTGCTTCACTGTAGAACAAAATTAAATACAAATTTACACAGTGAGTAGATAGCAGTGTGACATATAATCTAGACTTAAGCTTAGTCAGAAGATTCAGTAACCTTTTCTTGAAGCAGGTTCATATATTATTGCAGCTATTGAATTGAGTTAACCTAAATCATGAATCTTTACTAATGCTAAAATTCCAAAACAACCATTTATACCTAAAATGCATTTCTCCAAATAATTGGCAAATTTGAGATCAATCAGCTCATACTATTCTCACCTTCCAATTGCTTTCCCTTTTCTTAACACTTTCCTCTAAATAACCTATCTTCACGTTGAATTCATCAAGTCATATACTGAAGTTAAATGTAGAATTACAAAATGGAGAAAAACATATGTTCGTCCACTACAGTGGCATGGAGTAATATTCTTCCAAACTTAAGCCATAGTTAATTTTTCATCAAATGGTTTTTCTTGAAGCTTTCGTTATTTTGAAAAAAAAAAAAAAAATTAAATAGATTTCATTAATGAAAATATGGGGCTAAATTTTATCCTCATTTGAAAGAATTTTTCTTGTAATACTTCAGCAATAAAAGTTGAAGTGAATACAAATACATTCATGTGGTCTTTGTATGTTTGTGGAAAAAACATCCTATTTTTGCAGATCTTAATCCTTCAGTTCAAGAAAACTTTTATTTAAACATTGTTATATTTCATTCAGATCTTCATTTTTAAATTTAAGTTTATCCGGACACCTACAGAGACTTCCCAATTGCTATTAAGGCAGGGGCGGCTTCTGAGGTAGTGCCGCTGTGCCATGGCACCATCTCTATGAAAACGAAAGAAAGAGAAGTGTATCGGAATTGCGCAAAAAAGATTGTTTCTGAGTATCTGCTCCCTCGTGTGAATAGGTGCGTTAAATGCAAACGCTCTCTCTTGGTTGTTTATCGCGGCTTGGTACAGATTCCAGAATGGCACCATCTATGCTCATAAGCGCCTGTGTTAAGGGCTGGGATGTCTGCTTATACACGGCATCATATGGGAACAGGTAGTTCCGAGATTTCTCTGACGCATAACTTACGCTTTATCCGCTAGAGTGCAGTAGAGCACGGGACTTAAGATACCTGTCTCTCTGTCGCAAAATTGTACACGAACGCTTCATATCACATTCTCCATGAATTGTATTATCAAACTTTATTGTGCTCGTTACACCTGTGCGTAACAAGAGTACGGATGTAATAACTGTCTATTTCAGTTTCCCTGTATGTACTGTTTGGTACAGTATATTATAAAATAGAATGGATTATTGATAAGATTACCTGAATCATTCAAAATTGGTACACATATTTATATTTTAACAACCCTTATTTATTTATTTTTTATTTATTTATTCATTCATTCGTTTATTTATTTATATATTTATTCAATTTATGTATTTATGTATTTATTCATTTATTTATGGCACCAATACAATGCCTCACCGGCCGCCCCTGTATCAAGGCGTTCATCCAATCAAAATTCAACAGTCAACATTAGCAAAGGATGTTAGAAAGATCCTAATAAAACATTTTCTAGGTAAACATTAGCACTATATGGAGCATGCAGTAGTAGTTTGACTCAAAATTATATTATTAAATTTAATTTAGGATTACTCTGTATCCGTAACATTTCAAAAGATTTAAAGATTTACCTGTTGTAAGAAACTGCATACATACGAAACACATCTCCATCTGGTATAGATCCATTTATGGACTGCACAAGTCTTCTGGTGATTTCATCAGCAGCCGGATTTGAAGGAGTACAAACCAGTATGTGACATACTTTTTCTTTAACGTAGTACAGCTAATTATGGAAAAAAACAAAAACAGATGTGGTCAGCCTCAAGTAAATAAATAAATAAATAAATAAATAACCTTAATATACTATGTGAAAATAAATGATCAGGAAACGTACTTCCTTTAGAGAACAATTAATTATATGGACATGTTTCGAGAGTCTCTTGCTCTCGTCATCTCATTTCAGAAGTACATATTGGCTATTGAAACGAAGAACAATGACTTTTCCTACTCCTCATTTATTTTCATTGAAACTCCTTCACTGTCAATCACTTACAAATAGGTATTATGCATAATTCACAATGACATGACAGCAGATTGAAACATTTTAAATTGAAACAACTGAATAACCAGAATTACAAAACAGTATTTTAAGTAGCAAGGCAATATAACCTGAATTGGACCTTTTCAATGTGGCTCTCACACAATTTTAAAAATTTAAGTTGTGGTTTGCTTATTTTGGAGAAATATTTGAAGATGTTGGTATGTACTTGTTTTCAAAGAAATACAAAATTTTAAGATATGAAATATAATACGCTTTGCATCAAGAAAAAATTAATATAAAAATTACCTTAATTTACAAAGTGAAATTATTGGGATTTACTTACTGGAGAAAACTGAAGCTCTCTTTTAAAATTAAGTTCACAATTTGACTATCCAGATACAGAAACAAGATGCAGCTCCATTATGGGTTTCAAATGGGATAAGCTCTGCACCACCACAATCATATGTGTTAGCATGCTCAGCATTGCCACCTCGTTACCCTCACTCTTAATTTACCTCTCTCTTGTACATTATCCTAGACCTTGGCGGTAAATGTAGCGGAACCCAAACTGAAATTTCTGAACTCTTATAGTAAGGAAATTATTGAAATCAAAATTACAACATGGATATTTGGATATTATGCACGTTTGAAATGCTATAACTATAATTTATGATTTCCTATTTTTTTAATCCAATGGAACTGCAAGTGGTGCATCCATATAGCTGTGAATGTCACTTACATCAAGATACAACTTGTCATTCTCATTGCCTTCGTCCCGAGTATTGCAAATTTATGTGATAGGCTCCAAAATCTTGTCACATGCTATTTCGTACCTAAAGTTGTCTTCTTAAAGTTTATCTGCATGTCTCAAGCAGTTTCCCTCTTCTTGTATTCCCTTGTCAATTTCTTCATGAATAAGTCTTTCAATAAAAGTATTTAATTCTATTTGCAACACAATTTGAGCCCACATTAACTCAATTGAATCGTACTGGCAGTGGTAAGGGGGAAGGTGGATTATTTTGTATGTCATTTCAGTTGCAAATTGATCCAGCTGATACACTTTTCCCTGGTCTTTAAACAGAAATGTGTAGTATTTAACGCCCGCTTTTACTACATACGGCACCGCAGGCGGTGACACTGATGATGCATGAGATGAAGTTGGAGCACCGGTGGAATGAGATGGCGGGGCAAACCGGAGGTCCCGGAGAAAACCCGCCCCAGCGCCATGTTGTCCACCACAAATCTCACTTTGCGGTCGCCTGGGATGGAACCCAGGACGCCTTGGTGAGAGCCAAGCAGTCTAACCACTAAGCCATGGCGCAGCCTGCCTTTAAACAGAAGAACGGGTGAACACTACTGCTTTGCACTCTCTAGATAAATAAGATATTATGAACCATTCATCAACAAATATATAATGTGACAACTCACGTTCTGCCAGGCCAGCAGGAAGTATACTGTTTGCTCTTGAATTTAACACCTTGGCTTATTCGAAGTAATTCTTTTTTTTTTTTTTTCCTTTTATTTTTCTCACATGTCAAACGTTTACGTTTCAGTTCTGAATAATTACAACTATACGTACAATCATACATGCCAACCAATAATGATCATCATTACAGTGGTTTTGCTGTGATGAATGAATGAATTCCTATATTTCCTTTAAGTGCAACATAGGGCCTACTGAACCGCACAACCCATAGGCAACAGGTTGGGAATCAGAGGTTTCCTGATCAGAGAGATTCTGGGATGGTTATGTTGTGATGCATGTTATAAAATATTGGTACTCTATTTAACTTTATTTGTATGAGGAAATCTATTTGAGCTAACAATAGGGGGGGGGTTAAGATTATGTCACACATTTTTCCCTAATAAATAAGTAAAATATGAAGCTATTAACAGTGAAGCAAACAAATATAAGACGTAACATAAAACTTCACTTATCTTATAAGAATTGATTGGGATTGCAATTTCATAAAAAAGTTTTCCCATCTTCAGCTAAAGCCTCAAACAGCCTTAAATAAGAGTATAAGGTTACGAGATATTTAGGTATTTTAAAGCTTAAATTTAAGGGTAAGTCAATTAATGACACTAAACAACACTTTTAAATTTACCGGAACATGTTTCGGAGGCTGTTTTCCTACCCATACTGTTATCCCATATGTTAAAGGCAGTTAGATTAAACCATAGTATACTACTGTTAGTGTCTTAGCTTACACCAGATTCTTTAGTTTTTTTCATTTCAAATAATCCTGAGCTCAACTTATTACAGGTATGATTTATATTTGTCCATGGTTACATTTAGAAAATTAGCACTATCAACTTTATTTACTCCCCTCTTTTCAATAACCATCTTAGTGTTGGTAGGTGACCCATTCTGAAATGTTTGAAATCAGATGTAATTTGTCTTAAGTTTATATGCAAATATTTGGTTCTAAAACATGTATAACCTTAGTACAAAAGTGAATCGAGAAGATATTGACACATTGCTTCACTCACACTGTTTATTCACAGGACATGTTTCAAGAGCTCTTGCTCCTATCATCAGCTGATACTCGACTAGTGCAAGTTATAGTGGTTTCCTCTTTCTCCGTTTTGTCAATAGATGGCGTGATGTACTTGTCAAAGATGTCCGGTGGTGGAGTTTCAAAATTCATGACTCTATGACGATTTTTGTTGATGAAGATTTTTTCCCATACGGAAAGGTCTATGGGGTGATTAACATATTTTATTAGAGATGTTTCCAAGTTGATGTCATGTCTAGTATTCAAAAAATGAAAAGCCACTGCTGATTTTTCTGTTTCACCATTTTTAATGTTTCTTAGATGTTCTTTAGTTCTGATGTTAATATTTCTTTTTGTTTTTCCTATATAAATTTTAGTTTCTGTGAAACTTGCCCTAAAACTTCCTCCAGTACCTTTGCAGTCTAAATGAACTCTTCTTTTTCTAAATATGTAAATAAAATACATCAAAATACAGTAACTGGATGACAATCTCTTTTCTTTCTTTTGAACAAGTTAGACCATATATCTTTTATCTCTCCTACCTGCCTTATAGTATTGCTATTCTTTTAAACATAACAACAGTTATACAATATATTGTACTAAATTCAATTTAAAGGGAGTCAATTAATGACACTAAACACTTTTAAATTTTCCCGGAACATGTTTCAGAGACTTTGCCTCTATCCTCAATGGCCATCGACTGGTTCTCATTGGTGTACTTGGTGATATTTTGTCATAGGTCTCCTCTGGTGGCGGTTCAAGGAACTTGCTGAGGATAGAGGCAAAGTCTCTGAAACATGTTCCGGAAAAATTTAAAGGTGTTGTTTAGTGTCATTAATCGACTCCCTTTAAATTTAATTTATCACAACAACACTGTTTTCAACACTTCCAAGAAAGGATAATGTACTAAGTTTCACACCATCCAAATGACAAATGAAAAAATCCAACAAGTTTACATTCACAGTAATCTTAAATAATTCTAGAATGGCTTCTAAAATACCTGAGTTATAGCTTCCACCAAAGTCACAGTTTTTCCAGTCCCTGGTGGTCCAAAAATAAGATATGGAGCTGGATATGAAGATCCAGAAACAATGCTGCAAACTGCTAGCTTTTGTTCTTCATTTTTGCTGATCTTCTTATTGTACCAGTGGCTGTAACACAAATAGCTTTAAAACATGTTGATGTGATAACATTGTAACAGAGGATAGAAATTTCTGAAATAATAAAGTGTCAAAACTATAATAAAACGTTAAAAAGGTTTAGGAAGTCACATTGGTACTTAGATCTCATTTTAGTATGCTTCAATTAATGTTTCTCACACCAATAAGCCTAGTTAATGATAATCAAGTTATATTAAAGGCTTGTGTTTACCAACTTACGTAATGTTCACTTTGGGAACAGTTTTAACTGCTCCAACTGTGGGAAACAAAACTGATTTTAAGTGGTGCTGCTGTACAAACTCCACAGCTCTATGTTGAATCCGGAATGCCTGACGATTAAAGGAATATTCCACATGGAACTTCAAATTGTTCTCAAATTTGGACATCAATCTATAAAACAAAAATGAATGATGATTAATAATAATAATAATAATAATAATAATAATAATAATAATAATAATAATAATAATAATAATAATAATAATAATAATAATAATAATAATAATAATAAAAAGTAATAACAGATAAATAAATAATAGAGAAAGAAGAGAAAAACAGTACTTGATGATCTCTACTACCAAAAGGATACAAAGCACTGAGGACAAAATATTGTGACCTTGTGGGTTCGTGAAATAAAAAGTCCAATTACACCACTCAACAATGTTCTTTATTTCCACCGACTTACAGTTTAACACTTGCCAATTACACAAAATTACTTGCTGCACACAATTACAATTTACCCGTTCGTCCGTTACAACTTCACTTGTACTCGCGATTACATAAACTCCGATACTCATACACAGTTCGTACAGTCTTCCGTTGCACAATCCTTTCGTTCATTAACACGTCACTGACTAACTCTTACACCAAGAACTGCGACTGTCTTCTCGCTCACACTCACTAACCAACTGATTGACCAACTCAAACCAACAACTGACTGACTCACTCTGTCTGTCTGTAACCCTCTTTATATCGGAATATCGCCGGTTTCTAGTGACCAGGAGACTGTTCCAGTAAACGAAAGATCGAGAAACAGGTGTAGAGAAAAACAGGCGACCAGTCATGTTTTCCCCTAACCACAAGCCTGTCACCACTACAAGACAAACGAGGAGAAGGTGTGGCTAACGCGGTCCTCCCCCCTGCCTTCCGTTCGCAGCTGGTACAGGGTGCTCCAGCGGTCCCGTTACACTGCTCCCTCCTCAAAGCTGTTCGCCCTCGAACAGCCCCATCGTAGCGTGCGAGGCGGTCCAGGTGTACCACCAGCATCTGCCCGGAGTCTGAGCCAGAAGTAGCGCTGCCGTAGTTTGTGAATCATTCGGTTCGCTCCCAGGTGTCCTCCTGAAGTACCGGCGTGCACTTCCACCAAGACTTCCGGGACCTTACTCCGGGGAAGTACCAACTGTCCTCTCTGCGCCTTCCCATCGGGTGACTCCCATACCCGGAACAGCACGCCCACTCTGGTCTTCAACGAGTCCCATTGGGCCCAGTGCGACTTGTAGGTGGCGCTCCTCGGTGCGATGTCCTCCCAGGATGGTCTCGTCCCTGCGTCCACTTCCCTCAAGAGTGGCCCCAAGTCTGCGTCCGCCAGCTGCTCCCTCCTCAGGCCTGCGCTATCCCAGCCTTCAGCAGGCACTGCCACAACTACTCGGACTGCTGCGGCACGCTCCTTCTCTTCCACTCTTGTGCGCTCGTGGCCGTCCTGGATCTGCGATAGGACACCTCCAAGGCAATGGTCGCTGGCGTCGGTGTCCACAATGAAGGCGCCATCCGGTTGTGGGAAACCCAAAATTGAAGCACTGCACAGGGTCCCCTTCGGGTGCTGGAAAGCGTCTTCGGCGTCCTCCGTCCACACATAAGGCCGGTTTTCCTCCGTCGGGCGGGTGAGGGGTTTTGCGATGTTGTCGGCCTTTTCCTCTAAATCATTAAGGCGGTCGTATACTTGACCCTTCCGCTTGCCCAGGTTCGCGACGTCATCCCTCACGCCGGCCAACCGTCCCTCAAATTTTGCGGCGAGAGCCTCGTTCGCCACCTTCATTTCCGTGGTCAGTTCGGCCATCTTTGAGGTCATTGTCGTGGCCAAGTTGTTGTTAGCCGTTTCCGTCTTCGCTGTTAATTCGGCCTTCATTTCTTCCATCTTCCCGGTGATGTTGTCCTTAGCCGTCCTGATTAGTTTCAGTTCCGCGGCCAGGTTATTTCTAGTCTCCAGCTTCTCTGTTAGGCTGTTCTTTGCCGCTTCTGTTTTTGCAGCGAGGTTTTCAGTTGCCGTCCTCATTTCTCTCAGTTCCGCCGTCATTTCCGTCATCATCTCTAAAATTTTCTCCAATGCCGCGTCCATGGTTGTAATGTTCGGTGATGTTATCTTCCCGCTTCCTGACACCAGTGTGACCTTGTGGGTTCGTGAAATAAAAAGTCCAATTACACCACTCAACAATGTTCTTTATTTCCACCGACTTACAGTTTAACACTTGCCAATTACACAAAATTACTTGCTGCACACAATTACAATTTACCCGTTCGTCCGTTACAACTTCACTTGTACTCGCGATTACATAAACTCCGATACTCATACACAGTTCGTACAGTCTTCCGTTGCACAATCCTTTCGTTCATTAACACGTCACTGACTAACTCTTACACCAAGAACTGCGACTGTCTTCTCGCTCACACTCACTAACCAACTGATTGACCAACTCAAACCAACAACTGACTGACTCACTCTGTCTGTCTGTAACCCTCTTTATATCGGAATATCGCCGGTTTCTAGTGACCAGGAGACTGTTCCAGTAAACGAAAGATCGAGAAACAGGTGTAGAGAAAAACAGGCGACCAGTCATGTTTTCCCCTAACCACAAGCCTGTCACCACTACAAGACAAACGAGGAGAAGGTGTGGCTAACGCGGTCCTCCCCCCTGCCTTCCGTTCGCAGCTGGTACAGGGTGCTCCAGCGGTCCCGTTACACTATGCCTCTTGCCTGGGAATCAAGACTATGATCTTAACTGTTTTGACAGACTTTCATTCCATTCAGTTGAAAGGCTTGGAACTACAACAGCTCTTTATTTTTAGACCTAACATTCTGAGGACATAATACAAAAAACTTCAAAATTTTTTTAAGATGTGGAATTTAAGATTTTTAAAATTTATAAATTTCTTTAATCAGAGAGATCCTAAGACATCTTCCAAGGAAGTTGATGTGCATCTTTTCAGATCAGTATTATTCTCTCCTTTCATGACAAGCATAACATACTGTTCTATTATCAATGCATTGTCACACAACTATGAATTGTAAGGGTTTTCAGTCATAAGCAAACTTAGGATGTTAAAGTGCAAATTTCATACGAGAAAAGGGAAAAGCTACTAAAATAAGATAAGCAAAAGCAACATATAGCAGTTTACTCAGCTAATTAAAAAAACTACTCCAGGTTAAGTTACAGTTACTTCATCACTCACCAGAAATAGTAAAAGAATAGCTATTATATTTCAAGACATTGAGCAAGCTTTGTTACATTTTTTAAAAAATAAGTCTGTTTCTACGAGATAGAACATATTTGCAGATGCTTAAGTTTATTTAGTCATTCACAGAAACCAGTAAGAGCAAACTCTAAATTCAATCAGAATGGCAACATGTAAATTCCGCAACATCGAGAGGCCTCTAAAAGCCTAAACTGAAGTTTGTCTATGGCAAAGCACTCTAACTGAATCCCCACTGAAATAAAAATATCACATTATTTCTCCTTTTCAAGACCTTGTTAATCAAATTTTTTAATAGTTGTAGTCAGATACTTGAAACCAAGTTTCTACAAAATAGTTCTGTCTGCAAAGAAGTTATTGAGCCATAAAAATCGCACCTGCATCAGCTGCATCCAATGAAAACAGAAAACCCTTCATCTCCTAAAAACTCTCATGCAATATAGAAGCACATTGAAACCACAATCCCCATCAAGTAATGACTTCAGAAAAGGCACAGACTAGCGATTTCCTTGAAGGCAACATGACTCGAAGGTTTTCGTTCATTTTTCTTCAGGGCAGACATGAATTTATTTGCAATGTTTAATTCATCCCTAATGGATTCAGAAACCCTTTGAGGGCATGGCTTAGGCTTAGCATGTGCTTTAACTTAGGGCAGAACAAATTAATTTGATTAACTGCTGAAACCATGTATGGAGCCTGGTCCATAACCACCAGTCTAAGTATTGTCAAATGAATAACACTTGGTCACAGCATTTAACAGAACTCTTGTCATAGACTGCATTACATACTTGTATTGGCTTTCTCAGCTCATGCATGATAAACAACGTCGGTTTAACTATCACCCCTAATGCCTCAGTGTGTATCATTGCATTGAATCTGTAGTTTCATTCAACGTGATTCCCATGAGTTTCTTGACTAGCAAGCTTCACATGTATTGTTTGTTTATCATCGTAACTTCATTGAGCACTGATATTTCAGTGTACTTTTTATGAAATCCTTTTAAAGCTGGATCGTTTGCTTTATTCAGTGGAATTTCTACTTGTATAAGAATAGCATATCAATCAATGTTGAATTCCTTCAAATTTGAAATATTTGAAGAACACAGTTCAAATGCATTCAATAAGAAGGTTGTCATTATTTATTTGTTTGAAGAGTCCTATTCTTTGGATATCTATGCATTGCTTGATGCAGTCTCACTTGTGTTTTTCATAATAATTCCAGAGTTCCAAATACTACTCTACAGTGCACTTAATCGGTTTCAATGGAATCTTGTTTGGATCAAAGAAAAAGGAACCAAAATCAGGACCTGGACATCTTCAGCATAGCACTCACAATCAACAAACTTCTGATTCCGGTGAAATTAAGAAGATGAAAGTAGAGAAGTTTTATGAATATTATTTTCCATTCTTGCAGGTGTTGATGGAATGAAATAGGCATTTTCTCTGTAGCAGCTAATTTGATTCAGTAGTGACAAGGATTTATACTCACACAATATTACAATGAGTAGAGCCAGACTGAAAAATTCAATGCCATAGCCGGGATTTGAACCACGGATCTCCCGCTCTCCGTGTGGTTGCTCTAACCATCTGAGCTACAATGGCCAACATGCCGACATGACACTAAATTCTCCAACTGACTCGTACGTATCCCAGTACACCACTTAGGGATTCTCATAAGCTATGAAACAGGCTATTATTTCCATCACACAATATTATTTTCCACTGTTGCAGGAATGTTTTCTATCCCAGATTTACTGGAAGTAAAAGAGAATGAAATTCACAAGTCATATCTCATTAAAAAAGATAAAATGCAACTCTAGAAGACTGAAAAGCTACAGTACCAGAAAAAAGAGGGAATGTGGACACCATTTAGAAAAAAGGGATAAAAGAACCAAAAAATGGGGGTAAAAAGGTGCCTACTAAAGTTATAGAGAAAATCTCACAGTGTATCTTTCTGAAGAGTTAATTTACTGTAAGAAGAGTGCACACCTGAAAATCCTAACCCTGTCCATAAGTAATTTGTAGATAATTCTATACTTTAGATATATCAAGATTTGTCTGAATTGGTCAAATAGTGACAATTTGTACATAAGAGGTTGAAAAACATGACCATAGTGACCTTTTTGAAGTAGTATGGCACCCTATAATTAATGCTAAGTATAAGGGGTTGTCAAAAAATAACCAGAATTATTTTCTTGCATGTTAAAACACTGTGCATGAAATGGATATTGGTAGTACCAAAGAGATCTGACCTAGAGTGACGAAATGTCATACATGTCATTCACCTGGAGGTTAATGTTGGAGGGTAGCAGGAGAAGTGTGAAGCCATGTTTACTGTAACCAACATAGATCTCAAGTTGCAGCAGCGCTCATCATTTAAATTTCGCGTTCCTGACAAAGCTGCATCACTAACACTGGAAATGTTGCAGCAAGCCTACAAAGAACAAGCAATAGGGAAAACTCAAGTGTTTGAATGGCATGAACAATTTTGGGAGGGTAAAATGACCTTGAGGATGCCCCATGTCCGTTAAGTCATGGAAAATCGTCAACTTCAAAAACAGATATCAACATAACTGATGTCGTGTTGCGGAACAATTGCCATTTATCTTTGACAATGATTGACGAGATTATGAATATATCCTCCGGATCAGCTGAAGAAATTGTACGATGTACAATGGGACTTAAGTACTTAAGATAGTAAGTCGCCACAAACTGTGTATCTCGGATGCGAGAGCCCCTAGTGGTCTACCGGGGAAATATACGAGTCAACTGGAGAATTTAATGTCAGGACGGCACGTTGGCCATGGTAGCTCAAAGGTTAAGAGCGACTGGACGGAAACCAGGAGATCCGTGGTTGAAATCCCGGCAGGGCATTGAATTTTTCATGTTGACTCGATCTATCAAAAGAAATGATTAATTTCCATCAATTAACCAAAAGACTAGGTTGTTTATGCTTTAAAGATCTTCTTTAAACACGCACCTGCTGTATACTTGGCAGACTTGGATTTATGCTGGTCACTAATACGAATTCAAAAATGGAAATTGGGTGCAAATTATAAAACTGAGAGAATTGGGATGGAAGGAGAGATTACTTACTACACATAAGCATGAAATCTTATGCAGCATAACTATCTGCTTACCCTTAATACTTCTCACTGCTTGGATGTAAAAAAGTGGTAAAATACACATTATCTCTAAGTTGTCTGTGCTGCAACTCCAATATGCTAGCTTACTATGTTCATCCCCCTATATTTCGAAGACAAAAAATTGAGAAACGGTAACACAGTTATTTTATGTTGCTTCTTTTTTTAACAACACTTCATGACAAAGTAACAAAATCTTGCTGCATAATGACTTAAATAAGCAAACAATACTTTGTAACAGTACACTGACTTATGGATAGAGTCAACATGAAAAATTCAATGCCATGGTCGGGATTTGAACCACGGATCTCCTGGTTTCCATTCAGTCGCTCTAACCAGGAGATCCGTGGTTCAAATCCCGGCCATGGCATTGAATTTTTCATGTTGTCTCTATCCATACAAAACCTTAGCCTATGTATAGCTAGTGTGAAGAAATGATTAATTTCCACCAATTAACTTAAAAAAAGTATACTGACTTACTTTTTATGGAATGCTATCCATGCTTCATTTCGTCGTACTTGGTGTACAATTCCCTCGTATCTTACCGAGTTGTCACCTTCAATATGGACAAAAACCTTGTCTCCTCGAAGCACTGATGGCCTTTTTTCTGCAAATCCTTCATCCTGCAAAAAGGGATAAAGGAATTAACTGATTGATCAGTGTGTAGCATACACATCTACTTTGGTTTATTATAGTATGACAAACCAAAAATGTACACATATGTTTACTACACTGACAAATGCAGTATCATTCAGTTATAGTTGGGTGCAAAAATAGTAATAATCAACTAATTGCCTTTCACAAATTCTTCAGAACACTAATTTATGTATAAAATAGCAGTCACTGATATACAATACACAATTAAAGTATGATAAATAATAAATATATTTTATTTTGTAAAAAATGTATTTTACAAAAATAATAAAATGAGGAAAAAGATAATGCAAAAAGTTGAGGTTAAAGTTTTATGCATCATTATCCTTTTATTCATTTCTACAAGCTAGAAAGGTAAAGAATGTGAAACAAATTGAGTAATTTTTCGAGGTTGTTACAAAAAGCATTGTTTTCGGTTAAGTTTTTTCCACTAGCTACTGAAATATTTTAATTATGCTTGTCAGGTTGAAGTTGATTAAAAAATTATGAACACTCCCGATTTTGATTTTCAATTCAATTGAAACTGTTCAATTGAAATAATTCAATTGTTAAACAGAATTTTTTGCTTATACCATTATGTACTTAAATATGATACAGTGGAACTCGAAATTATAAAACAAAAAATCCTCACAACTAACAGTTGAGTAATTAAACCGCTGGTGTAATAACTTACCTGTAGGCTTAGAAGATTTTGTTGCCCTGGTACTGCCTTTAATGTTACATTTTCACGATCATACAAGCGGATTTCCATGTTTATCTTATGCTCTTCTATGTATAGAAGTAAATTAAATAGCCTACTGTAACTCGCTTCATTTAGTAAACTATTTACATCTGTCACGTCCAAATCTAATTTCAGCAGTGCACTGAAACAATATTAATTTCATTAAGTACATCTGAATACACATTATATTCTAAAGGTTAGTTTTATAATTTATAATTTATTTATCCAATTTGCTATTTACAATATTTTATCTACAATATTCCTTAATATTCCTTGTATACCTTAATCTAGTTGTATAAATTATGGTGCCGTTTCCCTTATTAACCTTAATAGCTTGGTGCCCAGGCCATAAGGGTAAATATTACTCCACAGAGCATTGACCAGCACTGTGATCGTCTCTTATCGGGTCTTATCTGGTCGATTAGAAGAGTGAAATATTAGTAAGTTGATGTACAGTAAGTTACGAAACACAAATAGAGCGATTAGATGTTTTCTCAAGCTTGCTGATGTATGACACATTGCTGTCCAGAAGATATGATTATATCTGAACAGACTATAAATACACTGGACTCACCGTGTGTGTGCGATAAGCTGAGGTTAAGCTGAGGTAAACATCTGTGTTGCAAATTTTTCCTGATACGCTTTCTTGCTCTGCAATGTAGTAGATTTTATAACTTTTCTAAGTTCATAAACATATACACTGTACATTAAAGCAAAATGAATTATATACTTCAATTTGAAATTGTTCTCTATTCCATTAGGAAGCAACAATTCAATTGCATCATCTGATGCAATAAATGGTGCAGTTGAATTGAATGAATAAAGAAACTAATCCTGAGAACTGTTACAAAATTTAAAGTTTATTTTAAAAAAAGAAAAATGAAGTTTGTAACAAATTATGTTTTATTGAAATAACAAATTTTATACAAATATAATAATTTGTAACACAAAACTTCACTTATTACAAATGATGAAACTTTTCTTATTAACTGATGAGATTTGTGGTTTCACGAACTAATTCTTCACATCATAGTATTTGTTATACAATACTATACAATAGTATTTGTTGCTTCACTGTAACTAGCTTCACATTTTACGCATTTAAGAAAAAATTTGTTGAACATACATTATTTCTTGAGCTACCAGTCCATTATGTCCTGCGCCATGGCAGTGGGCTACAGTGTATGCTTTGGTTCTCTGCATTTGGAACACGCCTGGGATCAATCCACCGTTGAGGGGTGCAGATTTTAAGTCCCGGTTATAGGACTGGTGCTCACTCAGCTTTGTGAGATAATTGAGGGGCAATTTTCCAGCTGGGGGTGCCAAATGCTGACATCTCCCCCTATCGGTTGGATGATTACCCACCTCTGTCTTACGAATGTGAGCACGAGGCTGGCAGTCGGGCTCGCAGGCTCAGGCCCACTTTGGGCTACTACGCCATGGGTTACATGTACCAGTTCATTACAGAAAATGACATTTCCATTTGGAAAGCAAGCCTCATCTCAATCAAGGATAATGACTTGGGACACAATTTGTATAGTGAATGTTGGTATAAAAAGGCTCTAAGCGTGATAGTGGCGAAATAAAACACTAAACATTACTCTAATAGTTCACAGTTCAAATGTGTTACTTAGCATGTTCACTGAAATAACAAGTAAGCATGGTTTCTAAATCCACTGCTGCAATATTTGTTCTTTTATATGACAAAATATGATTGTATGCTTAAAGAGCTCTTATACTACCTTACAAACTGAAATACGGTAGAGTCTCAATTATTCAACCAACCTAGATAAGGTCGGATAACCAAAAATGTTGGATATTACAAAATACGTTTGAAAATGGAGTTAAACATGTAGGTATAGACAGTCAACCTGAAAAACTCAATGTCATGGCCAGGACCCAAAGCACGGATGGCACGGATGGCACATTGGCCATGGTGGCTCGGGGGGTGGGGGCGACTGGACAGAGGCCAAGAGATCCATGGTTCGGGTTCCAGCCTTGGCATTGAGTTTTTCAGGTTGACTATCTATCCAGAACCTATGTACGGTTAGTGTGAAGAAATTATTGATTTCCACCAATAAACTTAAATACATACAGAAATACTCAGGCAAAAGTAGTTTTAAAAATCTCGGAATACTTACACTACCCTGCTTATATATATGAATCTCTCAAGTATATAGTAAGAATGCACAAAGAGGAAAAGAATAATAATATTCACAGGCATAACACAAGAACAAAAATGAACTATTTTAGAAGAGGCACTAAGAGGCACGCTAGGTAACAAGTGTATTGAAAACAATGCAAAAGATTTATACAATAATTTACCTCACCTCAAGGAAATAAATTCAGAGGTGAAGAAAATTGAAGCAATTAAGACATAAATGTAAAAATGCTTTCTATTCAACTGAAGAGTATAAAATATCACATTTCAATAGTAGTTAGTCATGCAATATAAAAGATTTATAGTACTAATGTATGTAAATTATTGTACAGGTTCTTATTTATGCTTTATGTATTTCTGACAAAGCCTTGTAAAATTTTTTGCAAATGGTGAATAAAATCTGAATATGAATTAAAATAATTCTTGGTTTGTGCAGTATTTACTGAATAATCAAATCAATTCTATATGCAATATTGAACAAACAGAAGCTCCAAATGTCTTAAGAAAAGAAACTTTTCAATGAAGTCTGCTTGCCTGCTGAATGACATTTCCTTGTGTGAGATTTCGCCATTGATGAAACCTCAATATCTCAGTTGAACTTGCCTCCAGCTGTTGCTCTACATATATCCAAAGCACTTCAACCTTCCACGTGACTCATCTTCTCATTTTGTTCTTAAATTTCCCATTCTGCTTCATCCTCATTGTCTTTACCATTCACGAAATCAGCAATAACAGAGTCTGTGAGTTCAAACTGTTCATCTTCTGCATACCAGCTACTCCCATTCTGAGTCATAGCGTCCTCACAGCCAGGAATGCAGTTCAGAAAGGGAACAAAGTCACCCTGTCTTCTTGTACTATCTCTTCTTCATTTTCATCATCACCTAACAGTATGATCCAAGTCTTTGCTAATGTTGTTTCGATTTCTTCCCAAGCCTGAGCCACCCAGCATGCAGCATCCTTCATGTTGATAGATCTTAACATTTCCATCATGTCCTTGTCATTGTACATTTCCTACATCAGGGACAAAATGAGTTTTTGCCCGTATTTGTTTGCAATGTTTCCAGCACACCTTGGTCCATTGGCTGGCACAATGACATCACCTCAGGTGGGAGAAACAAGTCCTTGATATCATCACTTCTAAGTTCTTCTACATTTAGTTGTGAGGAGAGCTTTTCTTGGGATTTTATGTTGTTGGAAGCTAGAAAATTCTCTATAGATGGTACAAATTGTGTAAAGAACCAGTCTTTGAAGATAGCAGCAGACATCCAGTCAGAATAAGGGACATGCACTGGTAAAGCATTAACAGAAATGTTTTTAAATGCCCTAGGCCCTTTAGATTTACTAATCATTAGCAATTTAGCTTTGAAGTTCCCCGTAACATTATGCAGGGAAGAATAGTAATCCTTTCCTTACTATGCTTGCCAGGGACAGATGACTGCTAGGGCTGCAAGAGTTTTAGATGGCAGCATCTTGAAATTTAGTCCAGTTTTGTCAGAATTAAAAATTTGGTTAACAGTTAATCCTTCAATAAGAATTAACTTTTGGAATTCTTTTCTAAATTTCAAAAAGTCATCAGATTTAGCAGACAGTTTTTCACCACAGATATTAAGCTGCCTAATACTGTGCAGTTTCTTCAAACGATCAAACCACCCAATGCTGGCAATAAAATTAGGATCTCTTTCATTGAACGCTTTCTGGAAATACAGCACCTTCTCTTGTAGGATGGCGCCTGTTATTGGTAGACTCTTTTCTCTTTGAGTGAACCAAAGAAACAGTGCTTCACTATTTTGTCATATTCACATTGTTTCATTTTTTTCCTGTGTTTTAGTGCATCACTTGTTGCTCTAGTAGCACAAAACTTTTCAATTTCTTCTCTCTTTTTTTTCCAGTCCCCCACTGTAACATGTCCAACACCATAATTTGAAGTCCCTTTATGAAGAGTTTCCATAGTCAAGTCTCTCTAATGCTGTCAACTTGTCTTCCATGTAAACAACCACTTTCTTCCTTTCACTTGCCATATTATACTCACAGGAAAGGAACATTTTTGTAAGTGATTGCTATTTAAGAAATATGCTTTTTATTAATGTGTCGGATAATATGAAATGTCGAATTGCCAAAGGTCAGATAACTGAGACTCTACTGTATATATTGTCTGGTGACACTTTAAAACCAACTATTGAATAATCTTGAACTAATCTTCATACAATTTGTTCATGAACATGTATGTTAACAAAAAGTGGGATCCCTTTCATTTTTAGTTAATTGATGAAAATTAATCATTTCTTCACACTAGCCGTATATAGGCTAAGGTTTTTGATGGATAGAGTCAACATGAAAAATTCAATGCCATGGCCGGGATTTGAACCATGGGTCTCCTGGTTTCCATCCAGTTGCTCTAACCCATTGAGCTACCATGGCCAACGTGCCGTCCCAACATCACATTCTCCATAGGACTCATATGAGTCAATGGGTTAGAGCAACTGGACGGAAACCAGGAGATCCGTGGTTCAAATCCCAGCCATGGCATTGAATTTTTCATGTTGACTCCGTCACTTTCATTTTGTCTCCCAAGAATAATTTAATATAGCAATTTGTAACTGAGATAAGTGAAACAATGCTGCAACAGAATAAAAAATGACATGTTCAGGATCTTCTAAAACCACATTTGAAAGTTTATTAATGTTCAAAATACAAAATAACAGCAGTGTTAAAAGCAAAACATACATTTTTGTGCAGTTTTAATACAAAATTAAAAAATCTTATTTGAAAAGGTTGGCCATTATTATCTGGCAAATAAGCAGTGAGATTGGCTTTGCTGATGATAGTGAACTTGTGTTCGAGTCTAAGAAGTCATGTGATTAACATGATGAATGTGTTCAGCAACTGGTTTGTAAATGTGCTCCCCAAATTCAAGCCTGGAAACATGATAATAATGGACAATGCTTCATATCATTATGCAAGGGTCGTGATATAATGGCACATTTGAAACAATACCTGGAGAAAAACTGAAGTGTTATCTTGGCTCAGGTCTACAAACATTACCTATGACAAATCAATCTCAAAAATTAATTTGTTAGCATTAGCTAAGGGGTGCAGAAATGTATATAAAAAATGTGTAACAAACACATACAGTAGACATACAGTACTATCATTGTAAGCTTAACCCAATGGAACTAGGTTATGTAGCGCAAAACACAGTTCAGGCTAATTGGGGTGCCAGAATAGGTATATTCACCATTTAAACAATTACTGAAGAGGGATTGTGTGAATGTATTCAACATGTGACTAATAAAGAGCAGCATATCTGCAACCTAGAGGAAGCCTGCCTCGGTAGCGTAGATGGTAGCATATCTGCCTCACGTTCAAGAGGTCCCTGGATAAGACTTTTCCAGGGGTTTTCCTTATCCTTGAAGACGAATATCAGGTAACTCTAAGCTCCATGGACCCCGGGCTCATTTGAGCATCATTTCACCCAATTCATTCACCGTCCGATATGAGTTAAAGTTGGAGGACGTAAATTACCAAAAAAACTTAGAGGAAATGGGTGACAATATCATTTAAACAGCTATGTGGGGTCAAAAAGTGACAAGAGTGAATCACAGATATCTGATTTAGAAGGAACTGAGCCACTTAGGATTCAGATTAATATTTGTAAGTAGCTTTCGTTTTATGTAACACCTCTAGTTTTCCATGAGTCCTCGAGAATGTTCGACGCACGCACGAGCGTAACATCAGGAACTTCAGTTCTTCAGACTAGATCACGGCCAGTAAGTTCGGGAACTTCTACATATTAGTAGCTTCGTTTTGTTTCTTTGTGCACATAATTTATGTAGGGTTTTATGATTTTCAAACATTTGTCACTTAATTGTAAAAACAATGATTATTTTTTCTTGCAAAAACAATGCCCCTCAGGAGCTCAATAATGCAATGGTATTTGTAACAACAAAGACAGGAGTTAAAAAAAAAACTCTGGTGACAGCATTCCTGTTTACATGTGCATATGCAGAAGCAGAGATGCAGCTCAGAATGGAACAATGAGGAATACTTAAACAGCAAATCAATTATATGCATTCATACTCATGTGTGTGATTAAGTATCTGTCAACCTACCTTCCTTGCTGCTCACATACAACTTTTGTGCTAAATGTAAAAGTTAAATTCCTTCCAACCTTTCAGAGTTTGGACTCTTGACCTCACATCATTCTATGATGCAAAAGATGAAAACGAGTTTGTTTTATTCCCGAAATAAATCTTTACATGTCAGTTTTGCAGAAACATTGCAATGAATTATTAATTTTGTAATAAATCATAAATGCTCATATCACGAGTTGCATTATATTTTGCATTTATTTGCGAGAGTAAATCATAATTAAGTAGATTATTACAAAACCTTTTTAATACTAATTAGGAAATTTTTTGTTATCGCAATTCATCAAAAACTTGCATCCCTAAATGACACATTTTCTGAAATAATCACCTGATTGGAAGCTGAAGAGAATCTATAACACACTACCATTTTGAAAGACAGGAATTCCGAAGTGCTAAATATTTCAAGAAATTTGCTAAGTAACCTAGAAAAGTCGAAATGATAAATCATGCAATGAAATGTATATATGCAACCTTCAACTTAACCTAAATATAATGGATAAAAGAGCAACCACTTACAAAAAAACTCCTTAGTCATCGAATGTCTACTATTCACCAAATCATCACAAAAAGTGAGGCTAATATATAAATTAAAAGCAAAAGAAGAATTAAAAAAGTTACTTAATGCTTACCGCACTTCCTTCAGCTTTTTTATATCTTTGGGTTTCATCTCCTTGAAAGGTTTTAGTCCATTATTAAGAATGCGATTAAGAGAAGGTTCAAGATCAAATCCTGACAGTCTTCGTTTTTGCTCCAAACTAGATGAAATTCTGTAAAACATTACAAATGCTGCATTCATGAGAGAATATGCCATAAGTACTTTAAATTAGCTTTTTATGCTTTGCTACTTCAGTACACTCTAAACAGTAAAAGAATTTGAACCTATGAATTGCATCTGGATGAGTAACAACTGTAGCATTTATATTCTTTGGCAGCAATATGGCAAATCTGAGAGCTTCAAAACAAAACTAATCACAAACATGAATTCAAATACCATTACTTCTACTAAAATGCAAAAGGATTACTTCTACAAGGTGCAACTAAAATATTCTGCAATTATTATTATTTCTTATTTCTTTACTCATCCTGAAATTCCAGTGTCACAGCTTTATTCTAAATATCTCTCACATATCAAAATGCATGTGTGGGATAATTTATAATTTACAGATTTAATGTCACTGAAATGTAAAGACAATCTGTAACAGGCACTCTGCAAGAATTTTATTTAGATTGATATTAAAATATGTGAGTCAGAATAACAGATTTTCATACTTGATTCCGAGCATTTATTAACAATATTTTCATACTGAGTACATTATATTGGGTCATCGAAACGTGGCTCCACACCTCCTGTGTAACCAAGAGTCCCCTAGAGTCGGAAATTCCGGTGGCAGCACTAGATGCTGCGAGCATATGGTGTTAATGTTAACTTGTTAACGTTCTGCTAGTTAAGAAAACTTGTTAGGTTCAAATATGACTGCATGAAAAATAATGTAAAATAATATGCAACTGTTTAAAGAATATATTGAAAATTGTGAACAGATTCACTCGTTTTAATTTATTTTCAAACCCTGTAAACAATGTCTCCTTTATAATGGATTTTTATAACCAATCAACATTTTCCGCTCATTGTTTTTGGATTGTCCTTGTGGACCGAAGCTTTAGCTGTTCTCCAAAGAAAATAATTGGGAGGTGTAACATCAGGAGACCGCAGAGGCCACAGACCTTTAGTAAATTAGTCTTCCCCCCAAAAATTCCACTAAAAGTCCCATAGATTTATGTGATGTTTGAGGAGTAGCAACATTAACTTGTTGCAAAAATGCACCGTTCAGTTCATCTTCATTTAGCTGTGAAATAAATGGAAAAAGAATATCCGAGCAATAAACATCTGAATTAACTGAGATCTCAAAAAAAAAAAAATTGGCCCAATAATTCAAGAGCGAGAAATTGCACACCATACACCAATTTTCTCTGAATGTAAAGGGGTTTCCCAAACAACATAGGGAGTTTCAGTAGATCATATTTGCGTATTCTGTCAATATATGCATCCTGATAAGTGGAACCAAGGTTCATCAGTGAAATATGTCCTAACACATCATTTCTATGATGCAAAATAAACCTCTGGAACTATTCTCAATACTGCACTCTTTTCCCGTGATCTGCAAGTTTTAATTTGCGCACAACTGACACTTATATGGATACAAACTACTGAGTTCTGTTTAACTGCTTTGTATGCAGAACCATAAGAAATACTGCATTGTTGGACCAATCTGCTTATTGTATTCTGTGGACTTTAAGGCATTCTATCCAACATATACGACAGTTTTTCTTCTGTTAGCACAGTGTCTACACTCCTAGCAGCATGTTGCTGCTAGCTTAGTACAGTCACATGACGTGCACGCATGCCCTCTAGCAACGGCTCCGGTTGGAACATTTCATTACACATGCCAAAGTATTACCATCCTGTCACCAGTTTGCACATACCAGACTCCAGCTCATTTCTTTTTGAACGCCCCTTATATGTTGTTTAAAGGTGTTTAGGTGTTCCTGAGACCGAACGATAACAAACCATAATATTATAAGGAAGAACAATATTAAATACCTAGGAATCGTGTTAGATGAAAAATTAAATTTTAAAACGCATAGACAATTATGTCAGGCAAAAATAAAGTAGGAATACAAATTGCAAGACTGACACAGCAACATTTTAAAATATCACTAAATGCAATTGGCATTTATCATAAACACTTGCAATCATCATGACATATGAATCCTGTGTTTGGACAATGGATGGATAATTTTAAATTAGGAGACTTTCAAGATCACTATAAAAAAAACTCTTATTCAATTTTTTTAGGCACAGTGAATACAATGTCCACAATGATAGTGGTAGTTATCATAGCCATGGCTAACTGAATGTCATTCAAATTCAAGTAGCAAAATTTTAGTTATAGAAATTATGTACTGGTGAAAAATAATTGAGAAAAAATGTAGAACAGCAGCTAAAATTAAACAAGAACTATAATTTAAATGGGCACACAGTTTTTAAATGTAATAGATACAGCTGAAAATTAAGTGAAGAATAAAAAGCTTTAGGACACATTATTATACTCAATTCTCAGGAATCTTGAGTTGACAAATACTTTACCACTTTACTTTATTGATTGGGAAGTGAACTTTAAAGAGCAGGTAGAGGAAGTAGTAATACCAAGCATAAGTCCATAAGTAACAAGATTCTTGCTCATTCAGCATCAATATAGAGGAATGATTGATTGATAGCTGTCTAAGGACCAGAACAAATAGAAGTTAATGGAATTATGAACAATAAGAGAATTAACGGAAATCAATTGCTCCTCCACACCAGCCATGCATTGAATTTTTCAGATTGACTCTACCTATACAGTAAGAGATGCTTGAAGTGTAACATACTTATGAGGAAAATTTAGAAAATTAAATAACATAAGAAAATTGAAGGAGACATTTTAGTATTCAGATGATAACAATCATATATTAATAATGGAAATAGTTGAATATTCAATTATTTAATTAATGAACATTTAAGGAACAAAAAAGAAATAAGTGGATAAACTTGTGGTGTCTACCAGTACATGACTTTGCTGGATACCAATGAGTGTAGTTAAAGAAATTGTAGCTTACATGTAAAGAAGTTGGTTTCCAGTTTCTTAGGTTGCTGGCTTAGGGCAACTGTAGTTTTATGTACAAAATTTTAATTTATAACCATTTAGCTTAACTCAAATATTTCTAACCCTTACTTAATATTTAAACTTAATTTTACATCGTTTATTTTTTTTTAGCTATTGTAGTAGCAGAAATGTTATCTGAAAATTATGCATGAATAATTTTTTTTTTTAATTATTACAAAATAAATTGCAAGTGTTTCAAAACATATCCCCATGTGGCAACCTAAATGCCAGAATATAATATTCAGATTTTAATTTAATAAAATATATATTATATTTATGTAAATTATTCATTCATTGGAAGAGTAAACAGTGTTTCTAAAATAAGTCTTAAAACATGTATTCTTAAAGGGAACCAAACAAAAATATATGATTCGTTGCATTAGTATACAGTGAGTGTAAAAAGTGTTCATACACATAAAAAATTACATTAAAATTCTTGGAGAAAGACGAATGGAAGGTTTGGCAAATTTGTAATTAAATTAATCATGTCCAGTCAAGCATTTATTTTGTATTTGCTAATATTTTAGATAAAACATATAAATAAACCCCTTTATTTCTTCTTCAAATAAAAAATATGCTTTAATTTGCACAAAGTGATTGTACACCTACAATTTCAATAACATTTTTATAATGTGTACCATCATTCAATATTTGATGGGCTTCATTTTGCTTTTATAACTGCCTCCAGTTTCTGCAGCATTGATTCCACTAGCTCTCTTGTTTTCTTTGAATCAGGTCCCATGCCTGTTTTAATCCTTCTTTATTGAAAAATGAGTGATTTCTGATTTTCTTCTCCAAAATAGACCACAGGTGTTCTATAGGGTTGATATCTGGTGACTGGGAAGGTATATGAAGTTATTTTGGCATTGTTATAAAGCAGCCACAAGTATTTCCAGCTGTATGTTTGGGGATTGTCCTGCTGAAACATAAAATTGTTCTCAAGACCTAGTTTCTGGGCACCAGCATGGAGATTTTCCTTTAAAATGTCCATATAGATTTTATCGTCCATAGTTCCATTAATAAAGTGCAGTTGACCCACAGATGAAGCACTCATACATCCCCTGACCATCACAGAGTCACCTCCGTGTTATATTGTACGCACTAGATGTTTGGGATGCAACTCTGTATTTTTTTTTTTTTGCACCATACCATACGCCTTCCAACAGACATAAAAATATTGAACTTACTCTCATCAGAAAATATCACCCTATTCCAGAAGTCTGTTCATTTATTTCGGTGCTCTTTTGCGAAATTCAATCGCTTTATTTGATTTTTTTACTCACCCAGAACTTTTTCCGGGGTACTCGACCATGATATCCTGCTTCTCGATGAACATTGCGAACGGTGCTGGCCAAAACGTTTATACATCGTCTCAGATCCGCAGCAAACTTCACAGCACTGAATTTTGGATCTTTCATGCATTATTTCACTTTGGTCTTCTGGTTTTTTTTACACCATTTTCTAAAACACAAAAGCTATGTATTTTTCTCTGCATGGTGGAGCGAAATCTGCCAACAAGTTGAAATATTTCTCGTAGCGATTTGCATTGATTATAGAATTTAATAATCAATTTTCTTGTTTCTTCGCTGGTTTCCCTGCGCTTGCTCCCCATTTTGACGTTCCTGTGTGTTTGTTCACTGTTGACTGACGTCTGACCCCACTGTTTCTTATTACTACTAGGCACAGGTAAGCTGCCAGTTGAATGTTGGCTTGTTATGCCTCTGAGCTTATGTTCTCGAAGCACTACAGCAGGAGTACGATTAATTTTGTGCCTAATTTAGACGTCTTTTTATACATTTTATCTAACTTTTGAGATTATACACATCGCAATGCAGTTCTGTTTGTGTACTTGTGCAAGTATGTGTTTTGTAATGATGTCTTATTTTGATGTTTCTAAAGTGCTCTTTGACTCTAATTTTTAGGTTTCTTTTAGTTAGACCTTTGTAGCATTTTTCACAATTTTTAAAACTTGTTTGGTGTATTCTGTATCTGTTAATTGGTGGGATTTCATCTACTGAGTATTTCATCAACTGAGTAGCTATTAGTAGGTGTCAAGCTGATGTTTTGTTCCTTAAAGATCTTTTTGAATTTATTGAATGTTTTTGGGTGGTATGTGAATGCACTGAATATACTGGTTTCTTTTTATTTTGTAAATGAGGTTGCTTTCTTACTGGTTTTCCTTAATTTAGCCTTTTTTTAATTTCCTTTAACACGACTTTTATGTATCCATTTTCTTCTATGTGAAGTATGGCTTTTTGTTCCTTGTAGTATTCTGCTTTATCGATGGGTATGTTCACTAGTCAATGTGTAAGACTGTTTATTATTGCATGTTCATTGTTCTGTTTTTTGTAATATACGTCCTCCAAAGTTAAGTCATATCGGACGGTCAATGAATTGGATGAAATGATGCTCAAATGAGTCCAGGGTCCATAGAGCTTAGAGTTACCCGACATTCGTCTTGAAGGATACGGGAAAACTCCGGAAAAAAACCTTATCCAGGTAACTCACCCTGACCGAGATTCGAACTCGGGACCTCTTAAACGTAAGGCAGACACGCTACCATCTATGCTACCGAGGCGGGCTTTGCATGTTTATGTATAATTGGTTACAGCTATTGTGACTTTGTGGATTCGTAGAACTAGAAGTCAAGTTTACAAACACTAAAAATTGTTCTTTATTTCCGTAGAAATACACTTGCACAGGTCAGCCAATAGCAAAATGATGTAACACACACGTACAAAGCTTTATATCGGTTTCACACACGTGCACTCTGCACCGTTTACAACTCCTGACTTCCTCTCTCGTCTCGTCTGGTACTGACAGGCTGTGATAAGCCCGAAGATTGTTGCTGCATGCCCAGGGTTTTACCGCAGGAAGGATTTACTCTTCTTAGGATAGTTAAGGATGGGTTTTTGTTGTTAGAATGGTGGCAAGACTTGATGTAATATATTACTCCTCTAAGGAAGACAGGATGCTATGCCTGATGCACCCTGACAATGAAGTAGAATAAGTTTGAATTTGTTTTGGACAATTTTGAGGCCAAACAACTCTTGGTTAGATTATGGGAACTCAGCTTTTGTTGCTGGTGGAGACTGCCTCTCTGCACCCACACACTCCTATTTATAGGCGAGTCATTGTTCTCGAAGTTTCTCCACACCAGATGAAGTCATACGAGAGCTTCACGGCCTTTTCAGGCGGACGGAGAAGGGGAAAGAAAAGTTTAGTCACCACCATTGCTCCTCTCCCCACCCCATCTCTCTGCAGGCGCTAGCACATGCATAGACATAGACGTGGCTTCAACGCTATCGGTCTCTTTCCTGCCAGCCAGTTTTATCGTGCCTTCGACGATCGGGTGACACTATGACATCTTTATGTAACTTTCTGACTATGGTGACCTCCTGTAAATTCCAAATTTTATTTTTGTGTCATTCTTGATGATATTTAGGTCCAAGAAAGAAAGTTTTCCATTGATTTCATTTTCTATTGTGAATTTGATAGTCTTTTCTTGCAGACTGAGTAATTTTAATGCATCATCTATATTGCAATTCCTTTCTTGGAAGTGTTGAAAAGTGTTGTTATGATAAATTAACTTTAAAGAGAGTCGATTAAAGACACTAAACAACACTTACATATCATCTATATGTTTATTTTGAACTATTTCAAACAAAGATCCATGGAAGGACATTTTAATTTGTGTTTCAAATGCACTAAAACAAATTTGCCAAAAAGAGTGAAAGTGGGTTGCCCATTGATAACCCTGATTTCTGCCTGTAGTATTTCCCATTAAAGCTAAAGAAACTTTACTCAATGCATAATTTTGCTAATGAAATGCATTCTTCTGCTTCTGATGTTTCCATTTCCATTGTAGTAAGCCACTTTTTTTATACTGTCTGTAATTTTGCTACTTCAATGTATTTTGACACTACATTTTATGTAGTTTCCTGGTAAGCTGAAAACGTTGCGTAATGATGAAATGATGCTCAAATGAGCCCAGAGTAAATAGAGCAAGATAAAGGAAAACTCTGGGGAAAAAACCTTAACCAAGCAATTCACCCTAAACAAGATTTGAAGTTAGGACCTTTTGAGTAAGTTAGGGAAGCAACCCCACAACCAAAGAGGCAGGTATTACTGGAAAATTGGAGGGGGAAAGCTGTTAAGTGAAACTCCTTAGGAGAATCTCACATTGAAAGAAGTGTCAGATCAGTACACATAAAACCTTGTTACTCACACTGGCAGTGGTTTGCCATATATAACAGGAGCTTCCTCATGCTTGATGACAGCCTTTAACTTCTTTTTAAAAGGCTCTGTTGGTTTGAGAGTGTCCATTATTTCAGACTGTACCTGAAAAACCTGAAATAAAGCAAAAGAAGTTGTATGCGTAACAATCACTTAGGAAATCCCTGAAAGACCACATGGTGCAATACAGTACTTGATATCTCTGCATCAGGCAATTTTCACATCAAAAACAAACATGTTGTCCTCTCATACATGATTCTAAAATCAGAAGCTAAAAATGATCTCTTGTTTTCTTATGGAAAACTAAATTACACTTGTGCAAGTTTCCCTATCGCTTAAAAGAGTTCTGCATGGACCGAAATTCTTAGGTTCTGTCTTGCCCAGTCTAAACTGTGCCTGAGCTTGTCAATACATTGCAATGTACCACTCAGCCTGGGCCTGCCAAATGTTTTTAAAATTAAAACTTCTGCTACCCTATCACTGCACCAGCATGCCCTGCTGAGAGACAAGTATGCACTCAGGTTTTTGGGAACAATTATGGAACCACCTTATAAAAATTGTGGCAGCTGAGGTCTTGGATTCACAGGAAATGGCCATACTACCTTACCGACCACATATCATCCTTATTAATGGACTCAACACAAAGCCATCCATATTATACTATTACACTATCCATAATTAGCTACTACTAGTATTACTACTGCAATGGATGTAACCTTATTGCAATAATTGTGATTCTAGGTATCTTAAGATCATGAACCAAAAAATGTGATAAATTACATTTTTTTATTTTCTTTTTAGGTGGAAAAAAGTCATTTTTTCACAAAAATGCTCCCCCCCCCCAAAAAAAAAGTATATGTTCAAGATACTTTTATAGTAGAAGTAGATGCCTGCTACAAAAGCATTAAGTGTAGGTCACCTCATTCCACCGTTTTTGTTATTTGCTGTGAAGAACAAAAACTAGAACATTGGCGGACAGCCACTAGCTGACATCACAAAGCCAAACTCCTAGCCTTATTGTTGTACCACACTTAAGTTCTGCAGACATTTATTTAAGCAGAACTGGAAGATACAACTATGACAGTGTCCCATTCCTTTGATTCAAGATGTTTCAGTTTCTTTAACAATTTAAACATATGTATAATCTATATAGTTGTGGATGAATTATTTTGGATTCATGTTCAAAAGTTAACTGTATCTGTCATGTATATAAGCGAAGAGCTAAGTTGTTCCTTTTGAAGACTAGATTTCAAATAATCCACTTTTATGTCACCATATATGATTAATTCTCTTTGTTCAAAATAAAATGTTCAAGTCATGTTCTAGTCACTTAAATGTTTCTAAATTTCCTAAGGGAGATTGATAAAAGGTTATTATGATTAAATTATGATTATAAATTAATATGACTTCCATTTAAATTAAGTTCTTTTTCACACCGGAATTTGGATAAAACTAAAACTTTATAGATCAAATCATTTCAAACATTCCAACTTTACGTAAGTTTCTTCAAGAGTATTCTGCTCCTAAAGTGTACCCATGCAATTAAATTGGTTAAAATTCCTATTGTGTCAAGTGATGTCCAAAAATGCATAAAATGTGCGGTAGTTGTTTTTCAGTATTAAGATTGATGGCGAGTTCGTCCATCATCACTGTCATATCATCATTACTATTGTTCATGTGGGGAGCATTTTTATTTGAATTAATTGATACCAAGCTATTTGGGTTCATTACTTCAATTTGCCTTAAATTTCTAGGATTGAATTAATCAAGGAGCACATTTAACCTAAAAAAAAAAAAAACATTAATTCTGTCAACAATTGGAAGTAATTTGAATTATATATAGTCATTTATCTTGAGCGATGTTACTTCACCTTTTAATACGTAAGCAATTAAATGAAACTACAATAGGCCGAGAAAGTTACTAATTCACATTTTGTCAATAATGCAACATTGCTCTTTGATTTAAATTAGCCATGTTACATTTACAGAAATGCTTCAAAAAAACAAGAAGCTAAATTTGAGTGAATTCAAAGTTTAAAAGCAAGCAGAGGAGCTGTGCAATGAAGGATTGCTGATTTATAGCCGTTCATAAGTACATTATTGCCCGCCTCGGTAGCGTGGTGGTAGCATGTCTGCCTCACGTTCAAGAGGTCCCGAGTTCGAATCTCGGTCAGTACCTGGATATGTATATGTATTTTTCCGGGGTTTTCCCTTATCCTGATAGACGAATGTCGTGTAACTCTAAGCTCCAGGGACTCCAGATTCATATGAGCATTATTTCATCAATTTCATTCATCGTCCGATATGACAAAGTACATTATTAAGCACTTTCAACCATTTTTTAAAATTTTCTACAAAAATCTATATAAAAAAATAAAGGCTGTATTTAAAATCTAGCAATATACATATTAGGGACAAAGCAAATAAAAAAAAAAATCTGAAACATACGGTTCAAATCTATGGATGATCTGAATGACCTTCCTAATGTCAACAGTCAAAACTTTTAAGAAAATGTTTTACAAAGCCTAGATGCAATTAAATAGCTTCCTCTTCAACATAAAGAACACTTATGACATAGGTTTGAAAACTTCTAATTTCTAAACAACAACTTTCTGTTTAGTAAGCTAAATCAAGAGTACCAGAGTAAGCTAAATATGTAACAAATTTAAGTAAGCAAGTCAAGTGTGCAGAACCGTAAGGGGAGAGGTTTTCTCAGGATGGTTGGGTGAACTTATTTCATTGTGTATAGAGTTAGTTATTTTTCCAGCTAGCTATAATATTTCCTGTCTCTGGGCCTTCAGGCTGGGAAGGATGGTAGGAAGCAGGTCGGCTTTGAGATCTGTATCTCGGTCATTCCTGCTTAGCAAAGATAAAATCAAATTAACAACACAGAAATGCAAGACCCTTTTCTCTTAAGAATTGAATAATAAAGTTGCTTCCTTAGCAACTCCTTCCCTACACACAACCTACTTAATTTCTGCACCTTTTTCTAAGGAACTTATCCTTCCCCCTCTTTGAAAACCTGCACCTATTCAGATTGGAACAATTTCAAATGTTTCCTTTATCGCAACTTGAGGTCAATCTCATGAGTGTGACTTGTAGTGAATCATATACTTCGTCACTGCATATGAGACTTCAGAAAACTAGACGTTATACATTCTATTGTGATCTAAAATTAGATGTTACACATTCTACTGTGATCTACTTACCTTCTAATTCTCACCAGCATGTAGTTACCATTCAAGATTTCTCTCAATTTCTCCACCATTTCTAGGAACCCTTTTTATTTACGCCCATTTTCTAGCCTTGCTCTCTTTCGTACCTCTCACATGATTTAGAGCCTATTTTATTTGTTGCAGATTTTTCTCAAATAATGACTACTGAATCCTCTAACTAGCAAAGTTCTATGCAATGGATTTTCCTCCCTCATAAGGTTTTGGTATTTTTCATGCCTGACTACACATTCTCACTAATTTAGTAAATTCCATACAGCACCACGCCATTGCTGCCTTTTTGGGACTACTTTGTCCTGTTGTATCCATTTCCTGTAAGTTACATTACCTGAACTTCTTCTGTCTTTGCTAAAACTTAATTCATGAATAAGTTTGTCCCTTGCTTGCACTTATATTATGTATATAGATTACTTCATTCTTCATATTCACTGTAATGTATTCTATGTATATTCATAATATATGTATATCTATAGTGCATATTTAACCTGCACCTTGGCAGAGTCGGCTAAGGCATCATGCTTTGGTTCCTGTTGTGGACTGTATCCAGGATCAATCCCAACCCTGGGGGCTGCAGATTTTAAGTCCCGTGTATACGTCCAGTGCGTACTCAGCATCATGAAAGTGAGGAGCTACAATAGGTAGCAACCCTAGTTGCAAAAGTCAACTTTCTGGCTTGGGGTACCAAGATGCTGACCACATCTCAACCCCAACTTGGTTGGATGATCACCAACCGCTACCTTGCATATGTAGACATGAGGCTGGCATTTGGGTTGGCAGACCTTGGCCCATTAGGGCTGTTACGACACAGGTTAATTTTATAACACATTTATCATCATGATTAAATAATCATCATCATTATTATTAATAATCACAGATTTATTCCCTTGAGGATTCATGGTTTCCACTTAATATGGCATGAAATAAATTACTGTCATATTTCAATTAGTTTCAAATTTATGTACAAGGCCTAGTTCCACATTTTAAACATATAACCAATTTTACTAGTGCACCCTCTCTATGGAATAAAAAGAGAATATTGAAGTAATTTCTATCAAAGATAAATGAAGTTTTATCATTAATTGTTACATTTACTTAAAAAGAGAATTGTTCATACTCCCACTGAATTTGAGAGATCACCTGGTTTTCTGTGCAGTTCAAACTATACCAGCAAAGCATTAACTACTAATAATTATTTTGGCCCATGAGCAACGACATTCATAATTACTGTTAGTGAAACAAATAAAGATTTCTGTTCATTAGTAATTCCAAATATATATCTCAAGGAGTAAAGATGGCTAACAGTTTCTTTAAAATAAGAGTCAAGCTTACCAATTCCTTCACAAGATATTCTACGCCTGCGTCCGACAGAGCTATGAAACCAATGGCGAAATGATATGCTCCTGGAAATTTAAAAGCATATCCCAATTCAAAAATAAGTTTACAACCTGCAAAAAAGGAAAAGATAAATGTTATTTCCTTCATAATGTTCATATATGCGAACATATTTGAAATGTAACTTGTTACATTTGAAATGTTATTTTGATTGTTGTATCTTTAGTTTAAGTCGGTAGTGATATGTGCACATTCAGTGGAAAGAGATGCTCAAATTACACAATAGGCTGGGCATTACAATTACAACCGGTAAAGAAACATCTGCAGTTCTGTTTTGTAAGGCTTGTGAGATTCGTATCTCCAAATGTAGTAGGGGAGGGTGGTCCACAGTGAGACACTTACAATTTTTAAATATGTGTGTAAGTTAAGAAGTGATGCACTCTGGTTGTGAATAGAGTTGGCAAATCTGTTTAAATCCAGAATTGTAAGGAATATTTATGGTCACAAGCAAAATTTTATTTTCGGGTGAGTAAAATAAAATTTTTACGGTGTACTTAGTAGATCATATTGTTTTATTCTTTCTTTATATCATTATGCATTTTGATTTTCTTAAAAGCAGTGGTTTTCTTCTTCAGAATTAAATAAATAATGAACAGTGGGGTTGAAGTTTAAGATTATGTATAAAATAAAAATATCTATGAGCACTTGGTCCACAATGAGACAGTGCTAGGTGGGGCAGTGTGAGACACTACTGAAATTGAGAAATTTATTAAACTCACAATCTGTTGTCTTCCAGAATGCTAGAAACAGGCAAAGAAAGGCTCAAATTGGTACATTCTCAATTGATAGCATGAGGGAAGCAGTGGACCTTGTTTTGAAACATCCCTTTCTGTGTAACATTTGCCTTCAAGCAAAGCATGACGCCAATAAACATTCCTGCAAGTTTTTGTAAGACTGGAATATTCCTATTCGATCGGAATACTTTCACAGATGATGACTTCTTACCCATTAGTGTAACCGACAGACAACTACCAGATAACACTATGGGATCATGTGACTCAACAGTTAATAAAATTGGAGCACAACATTTCGCCAGAAATGGAAGTTCTGTAACTGTCTTGGGAGAAAGTGAACCCTCAGTAAACACCGGCGGAGAAGTTGAGAATGATCCAAGACATGGAAGCTCTCAGTGTCATGAAAATCCTGATGCTGAATTTCAGGAGGATTTGACAAGCTGACCATCGACTATGAATAGAGATAAAAATAAGTGACATTGTAAGCCCTCCTGAATTTAGAGGGTTACCTAAGGCTGCCGCCAGAAAATCAACTGTGAGAAGAAAGGGGAGAACCATGATAGCCACAGATGCACCCAAGAAAAAATAACTAGAGGAGAGGGCATTGAAATATAAACCAAATAAACCTGCAGGTAAGCAGAAGAAATTTAAAGGAAGAAAATTATGCACAGAAACAGAATCTTCAGAAGACAATGTAGAAATATCTTCTGGATCCTCAGTTATGAATGAAGAAGAAATTTTTTCTGGTTTTAAATAGCAGGAAAGAAAGCCTACTGTGGACAACTGTGCTGACTGAGTTTGCAGGAAAATAAAAAGTGACATTACATTGTGCAGGTCATAAAGGGAAGGATGTAGATGAAGATATGGAAATATCATTCCTGCGGAAAGAGGAAAATACAGACAAGTTTGTGTATCCAGAGGTTCCAGACGTAGCTTCAGTGAATGAAACTGATGTAAAAATAGTGTTGGGTCAACTACGATTATTTGGTAAAACAAAGACAAAATGGTTATTTGATTTTTTGAACTTAAATTTGGTAATCTTAAAGTAATGTAGGTTGTCTCAGTCTGGACCATCCACCGTCTCAGTGTGTCCCACTGTGGGGCAGGGTGAGACGATTTACATTCATTTGAATATTGGCATGGTGTGTCTTCATGATTATTAAAATCAATGTTATGTTTTGCATTTGTTAATAAAGGAATAAAGAAAACATGTCACCTATTTGCATTTACAACACACCAAAATAGAAAGAAGCATGGGATTTCAAAAATATTGTGTCTCACTGTGGACCACCCTACCCTACTAATTTTGCTGAGCAACTGTATTCCTACTGTTTCCTTACCACTGTTCTCCCATAAATAAATAATTTACTAACCAAGCTACCAACTGCTATTATGGGTGCATTATAAGTTGGTGATTGACGGTTGAAGGAGTGGGGATAACGCCGTTGCCACTTTACTGTTGCTCTCCACGTGCTAGGCAACGAAGATGGCGGGTAGAGAGGAGGAGGAAGTTCGACTGCGGTAATGTACATGCACATATTCCTAGAAATTTGCGTATTGCAGTATAAATCATAAGACTGCCGTAAGACTGTCTACACGTTTAAGTGAGCAGTTACCTAATTACAGCATACGAAATCTTCGAAATGAACAAAAAATAAATGGTTAGCTACAGTTAAGATTTAGAGAAACAAAAGCGCCATACCTGCACAGAATTATGCATTCTATTCCAACGGGAATATGCCGCTTATCTCAGAGTCGCTGCTGATCATTGTCGCCGTCGTCGTCAGAGCTACTGCAATCTCCCACGGAAATCATGAGTTCCTCCACTTTCTTCCAAAATGCCGTCGTTTTCCCATGCTGCTACTATAAATTTTTTGTGTGACAAACAACATCTTCCCAAATTTTAGCACTTATTTTTGCTATTGCTTCTGTTAGTTTTATAACAGATGTTATAGTGAAATCTATATTGTTGCGCGCTACATAACCCTTTATTTGGGCCCA
The DNA here is from genome assembly GCA_030765055.1 of Mantis religiosa. Lineage (NCBI taxonomy): Eukaryota > Metazoa > Arthropoda > Insecta > Mantodea > Mantidae > Mantis > Mantis religiosa. Next base: position 116,651,149 of record CM060955.1, on the reverse strand, counting down.
AATCAACTCTATTGCATTAAAATGGCAATGGTAGGGAGGAAGTCTAATAATTTTGTGGCCTTTTTCTGCAGCAATTTCATTAAGTATATATTTTGGGAACTGCGGTTTGCTTTTACCGGTTCTAGCAATTCATACATTTTTTAAATGGTCTTGAACACGCACATTTAATTTCCCTTACTTGTCCGTTAATTGGGATTCCGTACCCTAAAACATTTTTGGTGGTCTTCACAGATAATTTCTTTCTGTCTGTTTCTGTAGCACAAGTGTTTGTGACAGCCATTAGTAACGATAATTAGCTAAATATTAAAGTTACACTGAAACACTAAAGTTGATCACCGAAACACACAAATTATGTTGCGAAAATGTAAAGCTGTTTACACCCTGAGAAACATTCACTACTTGAAGCAGTACACTCTTAGTTTGGCACTGATGACAGGGAGAAATTACCTTAAGTACCGTAAGGGTTATTCATGTTAGAACTGGACCGGACAAAGGCAGGTAAGAAGGGTTGGTCATTAAACTGAAAAGGTTGGTCATTCACCCAGAAAACCTCATAAGATATTCCTTGAAACTAAATCCACACCTGTTCCCTTCCAACAACGCATACCGTCTCATACTAAAGGGCAACGAAAGACGACGGTATTGTGATACCGCTGATTCATACGCGAAGCAACAATAGTAGCAGTGTCTGCTTATTGCAAACCTCAACATGCCAATAGACTAGCGTCACGCATAAAGCACATGGTGTAGTGCGATAGAGTTGGCAACGTAGGATAAGCGTGCCGGGTTGCTATGGCAACAGTTTACTTTTGATTGGTGGATTGTTGGTTGCTAGGCACCGCAATAACGTGTCAGTGACGTGTTTATTCCCTCTCCTTGTTTTCGCAGCTGAATAGCACGTGGAGGCAAAACGCCAATCACCAACTTACGATGCGTCAATTATAGTATATTAGCATCACTAGTGTCAGAATTTTGGCCATGAGTTACACATGTAACTTGATTTCTTAAAACAGGGCTGTGGCTTTTAAGCACACTTAAAAACCACCAGTCTTGGTTAACTTTGAACCCGCTTACTCTCCTGTTAACTTGATGACACTACATATTGTCAAATAAACAATGGTATTATTGTGCTGCTCAAATGGTTACCATGGATTTATCAGCTAGTGCACCGATTACTCCACGTGGACATAAAATCTGTCATTCATCATTCCCGCACATTCCTTTGGCTGAAGTGATGCATTCTTTGGTGCTTACCACACGATCAAGAGGTGCAGCAGTTCCCCTCTCACTCAAACAAGTATAACCAGTGCCTTATCTGAGAGGTTTCTATTAACAAAGATAAAGCCATGGTTATGGCTTCAGTAGCAGCATAATACCCTCCAAATGCACCAGTATCAGCCAACTATTACTGAAGGTAACAGTATCTTTTAAGTCAACATATGTTAATTATTGAATAAGAAACTCACACAAATATACTCCTTCATTCTACTTTCCAGATATTGTTAAATCCCAGTTTCATATGTTATACACATTTAAAACTTATGAGGGAAATAAAGCATAATGTTGAAATATATACTCATTCCTTACAGTGTGATCAAGGCCAATTTTTCAATTAAATCTGGAATATCAAAAATATTTCTTAAAATGTAATCCTTAAAATACTGTCTGCTCTTTTGTACATGAAAGGAACATACTCAGATATGAATAGCTCTTAAAAGCTATTTATACAGGTATGGCAGAAACAATGAACCATTTTAAATAGTGCACCATTGTTGGACACAGCTTCCTATGAAGTTGATGTTGGTACCAGTGCATAGCACAGTTTAAAGCTTTATCAATCAATATGGAGCGTTGGTCAAACAAACATTGAGCATTTGCAGTTCAAACGTTTTTCAAATGTTGTGATAGTGATGTATAAACACTGCAACTATTTCAGCAACAGTTTCAAACTGGTCAGAATGATAATATTCCGTCACGAAAGACGATTAGGAGATAGGTCTAGCAGTTCAGAACAGCATCTGCAACAGAACGTCCCTTGGTAGACCACGTATAGTTTGCACCTCTGAGAACTTTAAAATGATAAGAGTTGCCTTTGAACCATCCAACATGATCAGCTCATCGGCATTCACAAGCACTTAGCATTTCGGACAGAAGCGTGCAGCAAAATTTGCATGACAACATTAAGTTCCATTCCTGCAAGCTCCAAGTGGTGCAAAAATTATTGCCAAGAGATATGCAGATACTCTAAATGTCTGTAGGCAGTTCTCAGATATGATCAACACTCAGCCTTTTCTTCTCAATAATCTCACAAGGCTCATTTTCATAAATTGGGCTATGTCAACAAACAAAACATTTTGGTACAGGGCTCCTACCAATCCTCATATTATTCATAAAACACCACTTCATGGCGCAAAAGTTACTGTGTGATGAGGAGTGTCTGTGCAAGAAATTCTTGGCCCATATTTTGTTTGAGAATGATGGACGTGAAAATGTTGCAGAGCGATATGTTATGTTGCAACATTTTGTGGTGCATGAAATGCATTGTCATCATATCTGTACACAGTCATTGTGGTTCCAACAGAATGGTGCAACCGCCCACATAGCCAGAACCTTCATGACAGCCTTACACAGAATGTTTCCAGAGCATCTTCTTTCCGCTATAGTGAAATCAATTGGCCATCTCATTTGCCCAATTTGACAGCATGTTATCTTTCTCTGTGGGTATTCCTGAAATCCAAGGTGTATGCCAATAAGCCAACAACTACTGAGGAGTTGGAAAACAACATTCAAGCCCAAATAAAGGACATAACAGGCGTGACTCTCAGTTAAGGCAAGTGTTCGTGCTGAAGATAGCATTGCCAGCAATGTTGACACCTGAAGGATGTAATTTATAAAAACTGACTTGTTTAATTAATGGTATGAAGTGTTTTTTCGAAAAGTGTCCGGTAACTAAGTACTTGTATTTTTTCATACTCAAATAACATTGTAATAATTTTTTGTAAATGGCATTTGGGAGTGATGATGCAACACGCTATGGCGACATTTTGTATGTTTACTGTTTCCTCATGGAGTTTCCTTGAATTCTCTGAAACTATTACTTTCATTTCTTGTTTTATTTTCAAATTCCCCCATTTCTACTCTCTGCATTTCTATAACCTCATTCTGTTGTTGTTTACCTAGTCTAGCCTAAATTACTGTTACAACTAGAAAAGTGAAAAATGCAAAATATTTTAACTGGCTTTTAGTATGTTGTACCTACCTACAGGCATTCATTACACACAGCACTGATCACTTTTCGAAATGGCCACCTTTTGCACATATACAGGCTCTGAGTCTTTGTGGCCACTTATCTATGGCAGAACGGACGACATCCAGGGGGAAATCCACTACTATTGACAAGGAACGCTTTAAACTTCCATTGGTGGGTGTTTCCTCTTGCCGACAATGCACTCAAGCAGTGACCATAGTAGTCCAATGAATTCAGGTCCGGTCTGCTACTGGGCCAATCTTCAGGCAAAATGAAGTTAGGGACATGACGCTGAAGCCATGCTTGCATTGACCTGGCCTTGTGGGCAGGGGCAGAATCCTGCTGGAAAGTCCATGGTTGGTTTCGACACAATGTGCCACTCAAGTTCTTAACAACAGGCTCCAAAATAATGCTTTCATACACTCATGCACTGGTTTTAATGCCCTTTTCGCAAATATCTGGCTGGTAGCAGAATAACTCACCCCCCCCCCCCCCCACACCCTCACTGAGGAGGGATGATGGGCCCTCTGAACTTAGGAACCTTATTACTGGCTTCCCGAGATGATGCACAAACCCTGTCGTTTTGCACATTGAAAGTCTCCTCAATAAGTGAAAACTTTTTCCTCGGCGAAGAGGATGTTCAGGATGTTCTAATGACCATTTTGAGCGTAACACTGTACGAGACATTTAAGCACTCTCAGCTTCTTTAGGCATGTGTCAAGATAATGTTCTTTACGTTGGTGATAAGCCCTTAGTTCAAGATCCTCTGACAGAAGCCTGAACATTGTCTATTTAGAAATGTTCATTTCATAGAACAAGATAACCTGCTTCCGCACAGGATTTCTCTGAACACGAGCCACCACTGGTTCTTGTGCTGCTGGAGTCCTGGCATTGCATGATCGACCCTTCCTCGGCCGATCCTTTAAGTCCAAGTTGCAATGAATCACTCAATGGTGCAGCACACAAACATACAGCTGAAATTTAGCTTTTGTAGCATCTTAAAAATGTCACATGCAGATTTTTGAACTTTATGCAATGCTACACGATTTTCATAGTAATCCCATTCCATGGTAAAACCTGTAGCTAAATACTTCCTCTTTCAAAAGCAAGCTAACAATGGTTCAAGGTTAAGGTGTTGCACACATACAGTTCTTTAAGCGCCAAACCGGATGTACAGTATGTGTCAAAAATTACTAACAGTATTTATAACAAGACTAGATACATACATTTAACTCCTTAGCTACTTCAGTCTTTATTACCTGTATTATTTTCCTCTACTATCTTAATTTCCTGAAACATTTCCCTTAACTTAACAATTTCAATTTCATTAGATTCTATTACTGTGTTAATCTCTTATCTTCCCTATGTTCTTCTCTACCTTTCTCTATTTCCTCTTAACTTGAATTATTACTCATATCTTCTTCATCATAATTTGCACTAACTTTTCTTTCGTCATCTCATTTACTTTACCCTTTCCTACTTCCATCCTAATCTCTTCTCTTTCACCTACCTTTATAACATTTATTTCTTTACTACTCTCACTTTTATCACCAACTTCTTTAATAACTTCCATCGTTTTAACTATCTTTTTATTCCTAAGCAACATGTTTTCAAATGCTAGGCTTTGGCAATGAGGCCATTAGCTCTCTTGCTCTCCAATATTTCTGTGTAGTGGGTCCGGCAGGTAGGACTTCACAGGTTAAAAGATGTTCTTCAGTCATTTCCTCTTATTTGTTGCACAGAGGACAATTTGGACTTGTATAAATTCCTATTCTGGGCAAGTGTTTGGCCAAATAATTATGTTCCGTAAGTAACCTAAAATTTGCTACTGCAGGATTTCTGGAATAATTTCTGGATTTTTAATTAAAATGTTCCATTTTTTATCTTTGGCTTTGTTAGATATTGATTGGTTTCATTTGTTTCTATATTTGTTTTTAATTAATTTTTTAATGGATGTAAAGGGTAAGTTTTTTATTTTTGTTCTAAATTAAATTTGCATCTTTTTTGGCAAGAAAATCAGCTGATTCATTTCCAGAAATTCCACAATGTGCAGATATTCACTGTAATATAATTCTTTTCTGTAGTTTTTTTTTAAGTTGTTGGATCATTTTGTAACATTCTTTAATTATGATAGGAACTTATTGCATATAATGCTGCTTTAGAATCCAAAAGTATGACAGAATTTTTTAATTTATCTATTCTGTATAGAAGGTGTTGAAGTGAAATATGAATAGCCATTACTTCTGCATCGAAATTTGTTGTGTAGTATCCTGCTGGTTGATAGAACATTAAATTTTAACAACATTAAATTTCTACACTATTACCAAACATCTGTACTTTTCTGTCATTAATTATGGTAAGGTCTTACTTGAGATTTATTTCTTTGCTTTCCTTTTCCACTAATAGTTCACTCACATTATCTTCACTCTTCTTGGTACCCATAAAATCCTTTCCACTACAATCGATTATTCTCCTGCATCCATCCAATTTGGGTCGATTATTCTTCTACATCCATCCAATTAAAGCTGATTATTCCTTTAACATCACTCCTATTCATGCCGTGCTTTGGTCACAATTAATATTTTGTAAATAACATTTGGAAGTAATGATGCAACACGTAAAAAGTTTTCTACTGGGATGAACATGCAATGATGCAGTACTTTATGGCAAAATTGAAAGAATTTTAAGTTGTATTTTCTTCTAAAACACACTGCATCCGATGAAGGATATTTTTATTATATATTCCATGTTGGAAAAAATATTAATTTAAAGATGGTGTGTGTTGATTGGATATGAACATTAAAAGAAATATAATGAATTTATATTGAACTAGATTTTGATGTCCCGGCCAGCACATGAAAATTCCCTCCCAGGTCGTTTATCATAAGCCTCATAATGCAACTACTTTCTCAATTTACTCTTGTCTTTACACACACAATTTTCTTATCCCTCCACACATCTAACTTCCACAATGTCCAGGCTTCTACTAATCTCATCCTATCTAGGGACTATTGATTTGTCTCATTGTCCTTAACAATCATTTCATTGCATTTAATATATATATATTTTTTTTCTTTATATACACTGTTTAAATATTCTCACTTATTTATCACACAAATGTTAAAACATTTTCGCAGTTTGATCACAGCATTCAATAAACATAAAACATCTTACAAAATTATTTCTTTTCCTGGAGTTTAAATTTATTAAAAATAATCAATTTTAAAATACTGTTTCAACATGTGCAAAGTGGGGTCACTGTTTCTACAGCTTAGGTAAATTGCACTCCAAAAATATGAAATTAAGATTTCATCAAAAAACAGACATTTCAGGATCACCTGAAGCCAGAAGGCTGAGGAGAAATGGATTAGAGACTTATCATATAAACAGATTCACAAATGAGAATTCTATGCTAGGCTGAGGATGTGTTATTGGAGCTTTTGGAGCTTTTTAAAGTTTTATTATAGTTTCCATTTATAAGGATAGCCAATGATATTGATCACTCTAATACACACAAACCATGTGTAGATATTCTCAAGGTGAAATCAGAACTGAAAAGGCCAATGCCATAGTAGAGTTTTGAGACAAATCTTCTCTTTATGCACAGCTGTACTTAAAATAATTATTGTAAAATTGACTTACCTGCTTTTATTACCAATGGAAGTTGAGGCTGTGGAAATATTACTTCTTCTGTTTCAATTATTGGTATTATCTCAGTTAGCTCCACATCATACACTGCAGTGTTGTGTATCTGGAAACTTGCAACACCATGTGTTTTCGGTCTTAATGGTATTATTCCATTTTCTTCTTCTCTAACTAAGATGGAAATTTTACTTTTGTCTTTTACAAACCTATAATTAAAAATATTTAATACACTTTCCACAGAATAACGCAAATATGTTTTTAAAGATAAATGTTGATCATTAAAGCTACAACACTTGTACTAAGAACATGTTTTGAGAGATTAATCACCTTCAGAACTGACATGAGAAATTATTTCTTAAAGGCGTAAATATTTATTTTCAACTTGAATTCAGCTAGATGTATTTGAAAATTTAGTAGATATGCAAACTTATATGTAATTAGTAAATATTTATCTACATATTTTACAGTAGAATTAATATTACTCTAGGATTCTGACAGCTGCTGTGAAGCACATGGTGTAGTGGTGGTGGGGAAAGTGATATTGCTGCCTATGAATGCCTTGGTACACATGACAGAAGTAAGCACTTAAACTACTAAATTAAATTGCTGATACTAACATTTTTAATACAAGGGAGCAGTTTTGAACAATACTCAGTTAAGGCGATGTATAGATGAAACTGAAACAATGCTGAAAATGTTCAGCACAGTTTAAATTTATTTTTCGTAGTGCTTCTGCCTTGGAGAGCTTCTAAAAAAGCTAGGATTAAGAATAAGCAAGAGAAACCTGGACTGCTAATGATAGCTATGAAGGCCCACAAGAAACTCGAAAACCCAGAAATTGGGCTCTGGTAAACCACAGGCCAAGCTAGCACCCTACATGTGGCCATCCTCTTTGCATGAAGAAACAATGACTCAAGCTGGACAGATAATTTTATAACAAAAGCATAAAATAGGAAATGATTCTGGAAAAAAAAATGATGTACTAAGAATGGATTCCTGAAACATTATGTCCTGGACCAATAAAGATCAAGAAATAATTTTAGAACTTAAGAACATAAAGACTGATATCTGTGTCCTAGTCCTATCACAATCAAAAAAGGAAAGCAAAGAGGTAATTCTATGTGTGGATTATATAATGTTATATAGTGGAGTTCATAAGGAAAGTAGAGCTAAAGAAACAGTTGGTATAATAAATAAATGCATAAATAATAAATAGCCAATCCATCCTTAAAGGACAAAAGCCTCCTGCTAGTGCAGAGAGTTGCTGCTATGAGACCATTAGGATAGCAACTCCTAAGAGCCTTATGCTTGCTTGTCAGTACCTCTTTATCTATTGTATGTTCTATATTCTATACACAATTTACTTAAATCTAAATGAGATTGTTTTATATTCTATGTTCTATAACATACGTTCCACTGAGCTTAAGGTGATGGATTTGTGATATTTCTATAATTTGAACTCTCCTAAATTTGATGATCCATCATCTTAAGTTCCCTCTTGTGCAACTTGATTTTTGTAATTTACAGATTCTACTTCTCCTTGAGCTGCACTTAAACTTCACTAACACTAACACAAACACTTCTGTTGCGAACTAGGAGGTGCTATATTTCTAGGTGGCTGTTCTTTCCAGTTTTCTCCACATTTGTCTGTCCTTAGCTTGTCTCATCCATAGTGTTCCTACTGTCCTCCTAAAGTCATCTACCCAACGAATCTTCGGTCTCCCTATCGATTTTGGCCCTATTCTCAGATCCCATATTGTTGTACTTTGGGTCCATCAACCAGGGTCCATTCTTGTGACGTGAACTCCCCCTCTCCATTTCAGCTCTTCCACCTGTGCAGCTGCATCAGTCATACCTGTCTTCTTTCTTAAAGTCTCGTTTGATATCTTGTCTAGTATTTTTATGTGCAGTATTTTCCTCTCCATCTTTCGCTAGCAAATCTGAAACACTGTCTTTTGTTTTTTGTCAGAAACCATGTTTGGCAGCTGTATAATAATACCAGTAGCACACAGGTTTCTATTACCTCATTCATTAAGCTTAATTTAAGTGACCTGCCTTCTAAGATAAATTTGAGACTCCAAAATTTCTTCCACACCAGATTGATGCACCTTTTTTTATCAATTGAAAAAGATGTGGTTTGCTTCAAATAGACATATTCACTGACACATTCCAGGTACTGTCCATTTATACTATTTGCTTCTCAACAGTATTCGTCATCAGCTTGCTTTTCCTTGGGTTCATGCTTAGTCCTACTTCAATGCTTACTCCGTTTAGCTCTGCTAGCATCGATTATAGTTCCTTCGCGGACCCAGCTACCAATATATCATCCACAAACTGTAAATGTGTTAATCGGAGGCCATCTATGTTTATGCCATACTTCTTTTTCCAGTTCACTTTCCAGAACTGGTGCTCAAGGAGGGTCTCCCTGTTTGACACCTTTCTCAAGTGTAAAGCTCTTTTCTTCCTTTTCGATCTTTACTTTGGCCGTGCTGCCGTCGTATAACTTGGAGAGTATTCTGATATATTTTGCTTCTACTCCTTGATGTTCCAATGCTTTCAGGTAAGTTTGTGTTCCATTCGACCAACAGAGTCAAAAGCTTTGGCATAGTCCTCTAGTGCTATATGTAATTGATATTAAATTCTTGCACCTTTTCTATGAGCTTGTTTACTGCCTGTAGGTGGTCCACTGTGCTGCATCCCAACCGCAAACCAGCTTGTTCAGTTGGTTAATTTTCATTGAGTGTTTTCGTCAGTCGTCTTGTCAATATTTTGGTGAAGATTTCATACAGGTATGGTATCAGGTTTATGGGTCTGTAGTTTTGCAGGTCGTCTCTGGGTCCTCTTTTGTGGAGCAGAATTATCATACTCATTTTCCATTAAACAGATTAGACAGTTTGGTGATTGATCCTAAATTAACAAGTATAAATACACATGGCAAAATAACAAGGGTCAATCCATTATAGATTATATTATCACAATCAGAAATTTACATCTATCACAAATTTTGGATATTAGAATGCTCAATTCAGCAAATACAGGTAGTGATTATAATTTACTATTGGGAAAAATAAGGTTAGAAAAACAAAAGAAAATAACTCCTGTATATGAGGAAAACCTAAATTAAGAACTAGAGGATGTTATTAAATACATATATGCTACATGATTAACAGAAAATCTTCCTATACTGGAAAAGGTGTTAGTATTATCATACTGCTCAAAAGATTACCCTGGCTTATCTTAGTTAATACAAACATCAAACATGTGATTATTCTCACCTGAGTGAGAGGGGTACTGGCGTGCTTCTCAGACGTGTGCTAAACACCAATGAACACATTACTTTAATCATTGGAAGTGCAGAAATCACAATTGACAGATTTTATGTCCACATGGAGTAATCTGTGTGTTTTCTGAGAGGTTTCTATTAATAAAGTTAAAGCCAGGGTAACCTTTCGAGAAGCACGATAAAAATTTAGAAGGATTATGGAAAAACATAAAAACCAATATATTAAAAGCTGCTGGAGAGGCAGTAGGAAGCAGGGAAGTAAATGTAACCAAAACAGGATATAATACTCCCTGGTTTTGTGAGGAAATTAAAATTTTATCTAAAAACGAACAACCACCATACTTAAAATATACATGAATTAAAACTGCAGATTAATATAATTTGTATAAATAGGTTAGGAATGAAGTTAATTCAAAAATGAGAAAAATTAAGAAAGATTATTGGGAAGGATAAACAAATAAATCACAAAGAGATATCTATGGACTACTGAAACACATGTGGAAAACAATTAGAAATCAAAAGAAACCAAGGAATATGTTAATATAACACACATAAAGGAAGAAGAATTGAATAAGTATTTCCAAAATGTATATAATGGACAAGAAAACCCAAATAAAATTATAAATCCAGGACCCTTTCAAATAAATGTTGAGATACTGGAGGAAGACATCGTGAGAATTATTAAAAATATAAAAAATCACAAATCACTTGGAGTAGATGAAATCACTAATAAAATTATTAAATATGAGGGAGAAAAACTACACAAAGAAATTGTAAAGCTAATTAAGAAAATTTTTAAGGATGGCAAAATCCCAGAAGAATGGTATTGAATTATGTTTTAAAAAAGAGAGATAAACAGATTTAGATAATTACAGAGGGGTCAATCTATTGATTACTGGCCTTAAGATTATGACGAGAATGTACCGCTCACAAAAGTTAAAGGCATGTGAATGCTGGCCAATGCTCAGCTCAAGTGCAGCACTGTTGCCAAGCATAGTGCGTGTACCACAGAGGTTCTAAGAGCGCTTTTACCTGCCAGCAAGGGGTCTGCCTATTTTTCCCGTAATTAAACAACACATTAATTATTCCTAAAACATTAAAACCTACCTTGACACACGTCACAGCAGTGAAACAGCAAGCACGGTTTCCAATCCAGTAACTCGCTTTCCTACTTTATGGGTCTTTCCCGGGTATTGAAATACAGGCATGCTTCATTTTTCTAAGGGTGAAGCTACTTTACTACAAATTTGTATCACTGTATGTTCACTACCTACACAACAACCTTCCACATTTAAAGGTTTTTGAAATATCTACAGTTGCCCTATATTCTGCAATGGAAAGCTCTCGTAAAAACTTGTTCACATTAAATATAATTTTTCTGCCCTGAGGATGATTCATTTCACATTTGATCAAAAAATCACTTGCCCAAGCTTCGAGGGACATATTCACGCACTCAGATCACAAACACTGGAAAAAAGATATGTGTATAATAATAATTTAATGTAATATTAATAATATTTCAGCTCGAGTTCAACACACGACTTAGAGATGCCATTCCTTTAACAAATTAACACACCTCTACTCTGAAAACAAACTGAAAATTAAATCTGTTTTAACTGTGTGACTTCAGTTTTCATAGTAGGTGCATTATTTATTTATGCTTAAGATAAAGTAAATTGAATGGTGTTTTATTCAAGCTTATCTGTGTTGAATGGATGGATGTTGGGTAACCTTGACAATGTGAAGATAAAATGTGAATCTCTCGTATTCTAAGTATCGTAGAGACAGGATTTTTGTACGGTCATGATCAGAAAATAAAATTCTTTCTTATTATAAGATTGGCATCAGTACTTTTCAAATATTTATCTGTAACATTTAACCATAGCTATGTGAACATAAATGTGCATCGCTCGTGTTCTAAGTAACATAGAGACAGAATTTTTGTACAGTCATGATCAGATAATAAAATTCTTTCTTGGTATAATGTGACTGTGTGGGTTATGTATATTCGGAAATCTGGTTTGCAGAAATTTAAAACAACTTTTGTTGCAGTAAAAAGACGTGAAATTGTCAATCAGCTGTCTTCAAGGCTAACTCTGTGTTTTGCTGCACGAAAACGTATGTATGAAATCACTGCGGTACACTTCAATCGTCGACTGTCACAATTGCCAACAAACAACTGCTGCTCTAACACCTTGCGGGATATTTATACCTCCCCAGCCATTGTTTCTAGAAAGCCGCAGAGCATCCATAAACTTTTATGGCAACAACAAAGGGCAGAACGTTCTGGAGCCTCTCTGTCTCTTTCTCTCCTGATCATACACCCAGCTCTAGCCCATGGCAGCAGCACAACAATGCAACACAGTGACCATAAGATTGGCATCTGTCATTTTCAAACATTTATCCAAGCATAATTAATTAATATAATGTTCTTAGTGCAGGTGCATGAGATGCATGTACCACATTCAGCAGCACTGGCAGGAGGGACAAGCTTAGGATTGGCTGCAGTCTGCAGTACGGCCCATATGCCTTTAACTTTTGAGAAGATTATAATTCATGAGGTACTGGCAGAATTTATAACACTTCCTGATATTCAACAAGGATATAGACGTGGAAGTTCCAGTATTGAATGCAATATTTATAATTAAACAGCTATCAGAATTTAATAGACCAGCATATATGTGTTTTGTTGATATTGAGAAAGGCATTCGAGTTTGGAAATACATCATGTTTTACAAATTTTAGATGATAATAAGGTGCCAAACAGAATTATTTAATTAATAGAAAATAAATAAATTTTAATAATTTTAGTCAAGTATAAATCCAAGGCCAACTAACGTAACTATTCCAATAAAAAGAGGGGTAAGGCAAGGCATTTTCGTAACTCCATTCCTATTCAGCATTGTTATAGATGTAATATCTTATTAAGAAAATGAGACGTGAGCTGGGATACAGTAAGGGATAAAAAAAGATTAGCATGGTATTGTATGTTATGCAGATGTACTTGTGGCAGAAACAGAGGATTATCTGCAAAGACTTTTGTTCAAGTTTCATCATAAATGTCACAAGTTTAATTCACAAGTTTATCAATCTCCATAAACAAAAGTGTTAACCATTAGTAAAGGAACCGTTAAGATGCAAATTAGAACTGAAAACTAACTGGCAGAACAGGTTAAGCATTTCAATAATTTGTGTATTAATATTATCAGTGAGGGAAATTTGGCCCGAGAAATTAACCATCAAGTTGTGAAAGCAACAATAGTGTCTGGATGTGTTAAAGAATTAATATGGAGAAATAAATACATGAGAAAAGAAACAAAAATCAACATTTATAAACTAGTAGTTTGACCAGTGATGACGTGTGCCTTGGAAACAAAAGCAGAGATCATGACGAATGATGGAAACAACTGAAATGAAGGTGCTAAGAAAAATAACTGGAAAGACACTGTATGACGATAAGAAATGAAGAAATTAGGGAGCTAAGTAAGATGCAACCTGTAGCTGAATGGGTGAAAAGAAAGAAGGAGTGGAATGCACATGTATCCAGGATGTCTGACGAACGAATTGTAAAAATAGGAGATAGGAATTCGGAAGGAAAAAGTCCAGGAAACCGAAGAAAAGATGGAAAGAGGATTTTATTCAATCACAGAACACAAAGAGAAGAAGCATTTTACAGCATTCTGCTGAAATCAGTACAAAAAAGGGCATTTAAGATCCTTTAAATCACAGCAGAACCTGAATATTTGCAAACCAAGGCTGAAGTCTGAAATTTTGCTGGCTAGTAAAACACTCAGTTACATATATGTAATTCATTGCAAACCAATGAGAGGAAGTAAATACACTGACTCTTTTTATATTATCTTTATAACCTTCAAGACATTATGGAACACACTACAGTAGCCAAAACCTTGGTAAAGTTTTGACAAGACTTCCACTCCATTTGCTGCATAGTATAATAGTTAATGCAAGAGATTGGGTTTTGATTTTCCAATGTAAATCAACATTTTAATCTTAACCTTAAAATGTTCTGCGGTGTCTACTGATCCCAAGATTGCAGGTTCAAGCCCAGGCCAGACCAATGGTTTAAAAGTGTAACATAAAAGAAGTTAATACAATTTTGAGTCGAACTAATACTCAATGCTCCATTTATTGCTAGTATTTACCTAGAACGCATTTCGTTAGGATCTTCCTAACATCATCAGCTGTTGTCGACTAATGGATGCCGGTTCAGTGAACTCCTCGGAGGTGATAGGTGCGTCTCTGTCGGTATCTTGATGAACTTGAAATTTGGATTTTCTTCAAAGGTAGTATCGAAATTAAACAATTTACTTTCATATTTCTTTATAAAGATTTTTTCCCACGTGGTTAATGCAGCTGGACCTTGGACACCTTTTAGTAAGTAAATTTCTCATTCTATGTCATGATTTTCCTTCCAAAAATAGTACACTACCGCCGATTTATCTATTTCTTTATTCCTGATGTTCCTAAAGTGCTCTTTAAGCCTAATATTCACGTTCCTTTTTGTTTTTCCAATGTAGAATTTGTCACAGTCCTTGCAATTTATCCGGTACACTCCTGATTTTTTGCCTGTGGGTATCTCCTTTGTATTATGTGATTTCAAAAGGTGTTGTACACTAAATTTGTTCTGTGGGGCCAAAGTAATATTGTGTTCTTTGAAGACTTTTTGGAAAAGATGTGTAGCTCTGGGATGATACGTAAATTTTCTGTATGAGGTTTCATTGCTAATTGGGGAGAGAGTAGTTACTTGTTTGCATCTTAGTTGTCTTTTGAATTTATCTATTATCTTGTTGACCAATTCAGCACTGTATCCATTGTATTCTGCAATGTGAATGATATTATTGTACTCTTTGTTATATTCTATCTTGTTTAAAGGTACATTAACCAGCCTGTAAGTTAAACTGTTCATAACAGCATGCTTGTGTTGTCTTGGGTTATATCCATCTGATTTTATGAAATTTTCTGTGTGTGTTTCCTTTCTGTGTATGCCAAATTCAAGTTTATTATGTTTTATGGTAAGTTTCAAATCTAAGAAAGGGATTTCATTGTTTGTCTCTTTTTCTATGGAGAATTTTATTGCAGGATTTTGTAAATTAAGTAGTTTTAATGCATCATCCACTTGTTTCTCATTTATTATTGCCCAAATGTCATCCACATATTTGTACCAATGCTTAAAAATTAATGGGAATGCCTTTGTGATGTGCGTTTCCAAAAAGCTCATGAAGAGATCTGCCAAAAATGGGGACAATGGGTTGCCCATAGATAGTCCTGATTTTTGTTTGAAATTTTTTTTATTGAATGTAAAAAAGGACTGTTCAATGCAAATATAGTCAACAACAGCTGATGATGTTAGGAAGATCCTAACGAAACGCGTTCTAGGTAAATACTAGCAATAAATGGAGCATTGAGTATTAGTTCGACTCAAAATTGTATTAATTTTGTGCTTCATTGTATCATAGTCCTTAAACAACGGAATAAAAGAAGTTATTAAATTATAGAGGAGTCATATTTATGTAGAAGTTTACGTAGAAAATGAAGCTAGCTACAGCGAAGCAATAAATATTACACAAATATTAAAACAAAATAAGTTTCTTGAATACCATTTATGTTTCTACAATTGTCCACACTCTGAACACATGTGAAGCGATATGAACCCTTTACCCTAATGTGGTTAAATTTTGTTGAAAAACTTAATATCTCGATTTCAAAAGTTTAGTTTGGAAGAACAAAATTCCAGGCTTTGTTTGCAAAAAAAGTGGCTTACAAGCCCCAAGTAAAGTGGCTCAAATTCAGGAAGGTAACAAATAAGTGAACTTGAAAATTTGTGTGCGTGTGCATCAGCGATTGTCATTTATACCCTGAACAGGCCGAGAATGGATACCCAATAAGCAGCATAAAACATTTAAACTAATGAATGTTGTAAAAATGCTTCATAAATACACACCCATCTTCCGTATTTATTAAGTTATTTTAATGAAACAAAAACTGATTTAAAGCCCATTAAAGGTGGTATACAGCTACGGTATCACTAGAGACTATATTCATTGTTTGTTGAACTTTCACTACTTTGCTTCACTGCAGCAGTAGCCATTCTTTGAGTCGAACAATCTAATTTGTGAGTTGTTGTTTTGTGTGCATAGGAATGATATGTATACATTAGCTGCGTAATGTATAGGTTTCAGGATTCAGTTTATGGTACCCTGTGATAATGACTGTATTTGTTGTGTCACACACATGCTGTAAAGAAACAAACCTGTCAGCATCTGTATGTACCTCTTAGAGTATTTGCAGCTTTAGTTTTCCCTTAGTAATTTAGTTATTTAAACTCTCTCAGGGTCACATTTTTTTATCTGACTTAGTTTCTCTCATTGTAAATAAAGTATATGTGAGTAGAGTGAAGGAAGACCTGACCTGTAAGGGTAATTTTGGGCCTTAGAGGAGAATTCAGAAATGGACAGTGTATGTGTTATTCATAAACCTACATTATATATGTACTACTCTATAGATGGCATGCTAGCTACTCAGTTTTTGGGAAATAAGGATCTAATACGTATGGCATAGATTTACTAGGTCAGGTACTACAGCATTTCGCTCTTTACAAAAAAAGATAAAAGATAAAGTATTTTTACACCGGCTGAATATAATCATATACAATTGTTTAATAATTTGCAGAGTTTTAAACTCACTCAACACAATGACCTACCTGGACTTACGCATAACAACAGCTCGCAGCCTCATTCAGCACTACAACATTCAAGTGTCTCTTCATACTAGGGGTACGAAATCCACTACCCCAACACCCCTTATACTTTAAGGAAAACATGTTCATAAAAGGGTATCACAGCAAAAGAAAAGTTGCACCCATTTTGAAACAGTCTGAGTACCGCAACAAAAAAGAGTTTTCAAGGAAACCAGTATGATTTGCAGTGAATGTGAAAATGTGTTCTTGTGCGTTTGTTCATGATTTGAGATGTATCATTAAAAAAGAAACTTTTAAGGTAAGCTTCTAGCTCTTATGAAATTTATTTAAATTTATTGTAAGAGAGAAATATTAAAATAATTAGCATCAAATAAGCATTAAATGCATGTATGCACAGGACATGTATAGACATCCACGTCACTACTACATTTTAAAATGGATGTCATATGATATTCATATCAGTGAAAGGATTACATTTTATTATACATTAATGTCAGCTAATGTAATTCTACATGACTAAACTTTAAGCTCATTATTAGAAACTGAAAACATAATTGATTTTTACAGTACATTATAGCAATTTCTGTTTGTGTGCACATGGACTACATTTTTAAAGGAATAAAATGATTTTGTATATCTACAGTTGAAAAAATAAAAATTTCCAGCGTTATAGTAGTAATCGGTAGTAACTGATCTATTATTGTGAGTAACTTGCAGTCAAAATTTCATTTCTGTAATTACTCATTGTCAACATCTCACTGTTCACATAAGATTCCCTCAAAAATTGGCAATGCTTCTAATTATATAATTATTTGATTGAGTAAACACACCCATGTCTTATACACTAAGAATAAGTTCAGAACACTCTTAATTTAAAAAGAAAACATGCTTAATTAATGAGTACATCATACTACTCACTTTCGTTTCATGTAATATTCTCTGATTATGTGAAGATCTTCTTTTTCATGTATGGTGCGAGCTTCGTGGTTTGTGAATGTTACTCCACATAGTTTGCATTCAATATTATTTAATGCTTCTGGCTTTTCTACCTTTTTGAAGAATACAAGTTGATCTGCAGTTACTTTCACAACTGGTTTTGATAATGCACTCCCAAGTTTTGGCGAACCTATAAAGTTAACATTTCATAATAATCAGATGATGACTTTTAGCACTTAATGATCAGAAATTTGGCATCTTTATTTTTACATTCAGCATTTTCTAGCATTTATATACTGTCAATTTTGTTATATTGTCCAGAATACTGTTAATGTGCAATTGTTAAACAGTGAAACAAAACCAAATAACTTGTGCATTTTAAGTGAATATAAATGAAGTAATACTGAAATAAATTTTAAATGATACAGAAATAGGCAACATTTACACTGATACAAAATCTTAATAACCAAAGTAAACCTGTATCATGCAAATTCATGAATCAGAAGCACAAATGAAATCAGTTAAAATGGGATTGAATTTCGGAAATGTCATTCAATATTTATCCTGTTGGTAAAACCTTAAGCACATAGCACAAGTGCATTGGCTAACTATGGGTTTTCAAACTTAACAGCTAATACCATTTACTATCACATACACACGTTCAGAGACTCTCTGAAAATGCACATGCACATGCATACCTACATATGCATGGATGCACTGAACATGTACATATACAACACACAAAATAGTCTTTTTAGGGAAAGGTCCATTTCGAGAAGCCAGATAAGTACTAATTATGATAATTAAGTTCAATACTTTCTAGAGATGCAACACAAACAATAACAAGAAAATTGTCCCACCCAAACTAGCCCATGAGTTGTATCTGATTACACTCTCATTAATCTAAAATTTTTTATTATAATATCACACACAGTATTTACATGACAAAATGTATATCTTGAACTTTCTGGGAATAGCCTGGAAAGCCTGTTTCATTCAAAAGGAATTTAGTATATGGCACAAATGAGTATTTATGTGTATATTCAATGTATAGACAGGCAGCACACAGGTAGGCAGCTGGCTGGATGGATGGCCATTATCAGGGGAGGATTCATAACTGAAAGGTTTAGAGGATCAAAGGGTACATTGAAATATAATATTCAGGTCTGGCACTAAGGACCACCTTTTAAATAAGACTGGTTGGCACTGCACTGCCATCAGTTAAAAATTATATGTTTTGATAGTACAGTAAAACCTTTCAAAAACAGAACATGATCGTTTTGCATTTATTTTCTATTTACACAGGTTTCCGTCTTACAGAAATACAAAAATTACAGAAGCTGTAGTCGCACAGTTTTACAGTGAAGGAATAATATAGAATGAAGTGTAAATATTAGGCTGGTATGTATTATGTACTATATTTTCATCTTACACACAATAATTATAGTTTATTGCCTGTTTCTAATGGTCCAGAAATGCACGCGCACTAACGAACCACTCGAACACAGTAAGACTTCTCGTCATACTCTGTGGATTTTGTGATAAGTTTTACATGCCCTGTTGTTCTCTTTAAACACTCGTCTTGAATTTTTATTTTTTTAAAAATCTCAGAAATCTGAGTTTACCCCAATTTAAACAACACAGTTGATTCTTAAGCTAGATGTTTGTTCTTTTCATGTTCTTCAATAACCTTAATTTTTCTCCCAATGTTGACTTATGTTTAGATGTATTAGAGTTAAGTTAATAAGTAAATAAATTATTCCTGCAAAAGCTTATCTTTTTATCCACTTCATTTTTAGATAAATCTTAAAAAAATAGCTATATTAGAATTTTCGTAATTGACACAAAGCGAACAGCAATGATGAGTATTTAATATCTGGATGTTAAATATTAGCCTTAAAATTGTATGATGTTTCCATGCAATCAGAAAAATCAACAGAATTTACAAAGAATGACAAAGGATTGAACAAATTAAATAATTAATAACAGATATATAAAAGATGGATATGGCATAAAAACATCATTTTAAATTGCATACTTTAAATGGAGGATAATCTGCAAAAACTTTTGTGCAAGTTCCATCATAAATGTCAGAAGTGTAATATGAAAATCTGCATAAAGAAAACAAAATGATAGAAAAGAAATGGAGCTCAAAATTTATAAACCAATTGTATGACCAGTGATGATGTATGCTTTGGAAACAAGAGCAGAGACTACGACAAATGACGAAAACTGAAATAAAGAAATTAGAGAGTTGTGCAAGATCCAATGTTACTAAATAAGAAAAAGGAATAAGGAGTGGAATAGACATTTATCCAGGATGTCTGACAAACAAATGGTAAAAACAGTGAAAGATAGTAATTCGGAAGGAAGAAGTCCAGGACGATCAAGAAAAAGATGGAAAGAGGGTTTGATTCGATCAGAGAGCAGACGATATGTCTAACATAAAGAGAGAAGCATATTTTAAAATGATTTATATTTTTGTACAGCACATTTGCAACTATTGCTTTAACATTTAGTAGTTAAGTAAGATTATACAAAACTCCTTCCAAACGAAGAGAACTTAACAGGCTAAATCAAAATTCAAATATATATTCAATCATATAAATATTTTGAATATATTTAAATGAAAACTGCTACTCAGTTTCTTATATAAAATAAAAAAATTCAAAATATGTTACATTGTAAAGGTCATGTAAGATGCATTTTTCTTTTTAATCTTTGCATCTCAATTGTGAAAGGAATTGAATAAATACTACTCGACTAAGCATTGAGGTGTATTGACCTTCTGAGACGGGCGCTCCAATCATCAGCCTATCTGCCGATAAGAAGAGTGAAATAATAGTAAGTTGTTATCCAGTAAGCGACGAAACACAGATTGAGTACTTGCGAGTTGCGTGTCCGATATGCCAGGTTAACCAATTATTATATACAATAGGGTTACATAATCATACAAAATATCCTTAATGATAATAAATGCATTAAATATGTACCCCCATAATCATTTATTGTAATATTTTTTAAATAATAAAAATGAGGTTAAACAGCCCTAACTTAAGCAATTTTCATAATGTAAAACAGAGAGAGAAAATCAACTAATTAGACTACGCTTTTGTTATTAAATGACTATTGCAACTGTAGGAAGTGCACGGAAATAGAGCTAATTTTATAGTGTGATCAGTCTGTACAACGGAAATACTTTCAAAAGAGGTGATTTACTCGAACTGGCATAGGCGTAATGCTAAACATATCAGTAATGTTCTGTCACTGAAACATGTCTTGCTGTCACTGTTGTTATTATCGTATACAAATCAACCTTGAACCTCTTGTTTCAGTACTCCATACCTTTTCCCAATAATTATCAATTCTTTTAGTCTTGCTGGTTAAAAATAAACCTATACCATTAAGGGAAAGCTTTTCGTATTAAATAATCTCTGTAATTACAGGTATTATATATGGTATAGTCCTATTGCTGGAATGGTTACCATGGATTTATCTTTGTTGATAGATATCTCTCAGATAACGCACTGATTACTCCACGTGGAGTGAACATATATCTGTCATTTGTGATTCCTGCGAACTCCATTGGCTGAAGTGATGCGTTCATTGGTGCTTAGCACACGAACGAGAGGCACATCAGTACCCCTCTCACTCTTACAAGAATAATCTGTGTATTATCTGAGAGGTTTCTGTTGACAAAGATAGATCCATGGTAACCGTTCCAGCAGCAGGACTATAATACAACTAATTTTCTGAAGCAAGATCAGTCTGCACCATTGCCATAATATAAGCCATATGAATTATATGCATCACAATGTTAACCTGAAGAAAACTATGTGTATGTAATTTTAGATACTATTATTGCAATTACTAATGAAACAAAATATCATGCTAGTTTAATAAAAACGAATCTGAGTGAAAATATAAACAAAAATAATGACATGTTCATAATTTCAGTTTACATCACATTATATAAAATAAATTCCTCCTTCCAACATAGCTACAAATGAATATATCTTTCACCTTGTCACAATATTCAATCAATTACATATAATTTCTCGATGCCTGCTGATGTACGACTTGTTGCTGTGGCTACATCTGAACAGATTGTACATGTACTGGACTTACAGTGTATGTGAAATAACTTCAGGTAAACATCTGCGTTCGGAATTTTTTCCAGTATGCCTCCTCGCTTTGCCATGTGGTATATATCTTGACCTTATATTATTGAGCTATGCTGTTATAACATGCATGCAGCTCTTATTCTAAAAATGCTTTTTCTTTGTAATTCAACATGGCTCAAAACATGTATTTCTAGTGAAATTTCAGTATAGAATTTTTAGGTGAAATGCACTAACTTCTCTACCTACAAACCTATGGGAGAAAGTACAACTATAAAAAAGTATTATTATGGAAAATAAATGCATTGTAGTCAGAATGGTCACAGTAAATTTACTTTCTCTACTACAAACTTACAATAAGAGTCAAAGCATTCAATTCCACACAAAAATATTATGCGGAGATTACAGTGGCATACACATTTTGAGGTCTCATGAATTCAAAAAAGCATTTTTAGACAACGAACCGCGTGTGTGCGCGTGCATAAAAGAGATGACTCGATTTAAGGTTTACTTTTTGTAACGCCATCCACGTATATCATATCGAGCGATGAATGAAATGGGTGAAATGATACTCAAATGATCTTAGGGTCCATAGAGCTTAAAGATACCAGCCATTCGTCATTCAGCACTGCCAAAAACACCTCAAAAAGCGTTACTAGACAACTCGTCCTACCTGAGATTTCGGAATCTCTTGAATGTATGACAAAACACGCTACCCCTACACCACGGAAGTGGACAAGTCTTCTGCACTGACATTTTCTCCTAGCACAGAAAACTGGATAACACGTTTATCTCGATTAACATGAGTTTTCTTTGTTTCAAATTTGTCTCTTGAATAGGTTAGTTGCTTCTTTAAAACTCACGAAGTGCTAACATAACGTACGTTTAATGTATATGCAAATAGGTTCGATTACATTTCTACTAGATGTTGTAGCATTTTAAACAATAAGATGGATATGCCTTTCCGATAACCGTTTGAAATTTGAAATCACTAGACATACCTCTCAGTCAAATGCTACCGTTTAATCAGTAAACAACTTTAAAAGTTGTATGCCGTATGTCACACTATTTGACTGCACTCTGATGATACAATGATTAAAATTGAATGTCTCCACCAGTCTACCCAGTTCACTGTTTATGCCAACACTGCCGGAAGACACCAAAGGAATCGAATTGGATCTCCAGGATAGAAAACATTGTCACATCTTTTTTACTCGCTTATTATATTGCATTCATTGAATTGAATTTTCTTTTCATGAAATTTTTCGTCTTTTAAATGCTAAGAATGGCAGTGAACGGAGCAGTTTAGAAATACAATGCAGTAACGTGGGGTCGGCATGGGGAACAAATAGCTAATTGTTGCATATAAAAATCTGGTATAGTAAGATTACTTTTGTTTTAAGGGAATGATGTGATATAATACGTATGCCTATTACAAATGTAAAAGAGATTACTGTAAGTATAAGCACTTAAAATCACTAAATTTCGCTACATACATTCAGAAAACACAACGTTTCCCCAACTTAATGAATCCATACCTGAATTTTGTAAATTAAATGATTGAAGGCGTTAATTATTGCGTCCAATAACCATTAATTGCAGTTCTATGCGTTTTCTTCCGCAATATACGTAATAAATTTAAGTTCATTCACACAGCGATCGTGATCACTTGTCTGTCATACATATTAAACCGATCGATATACACGTTCGCAAGCTTGCACATACTCAACTGAATTCCTATTGGCTGAAAGAATTGTTTTAAATCTGTAAGGTTGGAAAGACCTTTTTGCTTGCATCTATTAACGAAAGAGTTATTTATTACTTCCCTACTCCTTCCTCGCCGCATAATATTAAACTTAACAATATTTACATTGAATACATATGTATACTCGACAGCGGCAAATAACGTTACTGTTGTTATATAATATTAATTACAACAAATAAGAATACAACACACTATTATATATACGTACTTATTAGATGCGAGGTACAGGGGCTATATACGTCCCAAAAGTTTTCTTAAATATGCATATTCCTCTATCTATTCCGTGTTAATCTAGATAAATGTTTAGAAATAATCATATTGCTGATTTTATTGTAAGTGCAAGGAGAATATGAAAATACAGTAAGCTTTAAGCGAATGTCAAACTATCGCTCGATCGCTCATGCTGGCTGGCTGTATACAGCCAGAAGGTTTTTGCTGCGTGCCCACCCATTAAGGGTTTTACCGCAGGTAGGATTTTTATTGAAAGATGTAGGATGAAGGTGATGTAGGTTTTTGATTGGGAGTTAATTTTGAGGTTACCAAAGTACCTTCGGGTTGAAGGGGAGGATGCAGTGCTTAGCACTCATTTTTTTTTTTTTTAATATTTTGTATTTTAGTTGGGGAGAAATTTAGATGCCAAACAGCTTGGAAGAATTATGAGGAGCTCAGCTTTAGCTGCTGATAGGTTTGGCTCCTGGGTTATCTAGGGTGCCCGCATGCCATGCGGGGGACCCGATGCAGTCTAGATCAAAAGATTACTCTGGCTTAATCTTTGTTAAAAATCGCTCGCTCGCTCGTGCTGGCTGGCTGGCTGTATACAGCCAGAAGGTTTTTGCTGCGTGCCCACCCATTAAGGGTTTTACCACAGGTAGGATTTTTATTGAAAGATGTAGGATGAAGATGATGTAGGTTTTTGATTGGGAGTTAATTTTGAGGTTACCAAAGTACCTTCGGGTTGAAGGGGAAGATGCAGTGCTTAGCACCCATTTTTTTTTTTTTTTTTTTTTTTTTTTTTTTTTAATATTTTGTATTTTAGTTGGGGAGAAATTTAGATGCCAAACAGCTTGGAAGAATTATGAGGAGCTCAGCTTTAGCTGCTGATAGGTTTAGCTCCTGGGTTATCTAGGGTGCCCGCATGCCATGCGGGGGACCCGATGCAGTCTAGATCAAAAGATTACTCTGGCTTAATCTTTGTTAAAAATCGCTCGCTCGCTCGTGCTGGCTGGCTGGCTGTATACAGCCAGAAGGTTTTTGCTGCGTGCCCACCCATTAAGGGTTTTACCGCAGGTAGGATTATTATTGAAAGATGTAGGATGAAGATGATGTAGGTTTTTGATTGGGAGTTAATTTTGAGGTTACCAAAGTACCTTCGGGTTGAAGGAGAGGATGCAGTACTTAGCACCCATTTTTTTTAAATATTTTGTAATTTAGTTGGGGAGAAATTTAGATGCCAAACAGCTTGGAAGAATTATGAGGAGCTCAGCTTTAGCTGCTGATAGGTTTAGCTCCTGGGTTATCTAGGGTGCCCGCATGCCATACGGGGGACCCGATGCAGTCTAGATCGGCGTCTAGTGGGGTCATAATTTCCCAATGATCTGACAAGGGCGCTTCTGTGAGATGGTAAACTTGCGTATAATTTTGAAGCCCGGCGCCTAATTTCATCCTCCACGTATGGAAGACCCGATGCTTCGTGGAGCAACCTGGTAGGGAAATAACGTCCCACAGAATAAATAGACCGCAGTCCTTTATTCTGTGCACGTTGAAGCCATGCTAAACAGCTGTCTGCTGCCATGCCCCAGATCTCGCAGGCATATAGCATCACCGGGATTACCAACGCTCGGAAAAGGTACAACTTCATGCGGACTGGCATCGAGGTAGACCCCAGCATTGGGTACAGGGCAGCAATTGCTCCCTGTACCTTCGCCGAAAGGTCCCTGATGTGCCGGCGAAAAGTTAAACCTCTATCCAAGTTTACTCCTAGGTACTGGACAGAGTTAGACCACTCTATCCTTCGACCTCGGTAGCTGAAGTTGGGGCAGTCTGCGGGGTGTGGCGCTTTGTGAAAAGTATGGCGTGGCTTTTGTCCGGATTTACGGACATCCGCCAACGCCGGTACCACTGTTGTGTTAGGCGGAGATGTCTTTGAATGGGGTTGAAGGCTCTGTTAAAAATCCTTTCAGATAACGCACTGATATACCTACACCACTTGGACATAACATGGCATTTATGATTCCTGCGCATTCCATTGGTTGAAGTGACGCGTTCATTGGTGCTTAGCACAGGTTCTAGAAGCGCGCCAGTACTCCTCTCACTCTTACGAAAATAGTAAGTGCGTTCTCTGAGAGATTTGTAATAACTAATAACAAAGATAAAGTCAGGGTAACCTATTGTGCAACATGACTGTAAGTATATGGCGCTCTTCGAACGGTTAACATGGATTTATTTTCGGTAATGGATACCTCTCAGATAACGCACTAATTACTCCACGTGGAGTGAACATATATCGGTCTTTTGTGATTTCTGCGAATTTCATTGGTTGAAGTGATGCGTTCATTGGTGCTTAGCATACGGCCGGGGGGCCCGTTAGTACCCCTCTCACTCTTACAAGAGTAAGATAATTAATTATTTAGTGATTAAAGTTAATTCATTGTAAGTATGTTCTGCAGGAGGATAGTTATGGTTATTTGAGAGGTTTCTATTAACAAAGACAAATCCATGGTAACCGTTCCACCAGCATGAGTATACTGTCTGCCCAGAGCTTCCAGAAATGTGTAATGTGTAGTGTTCAACGCCCGCTTTTACTACATACGGCACCACAGGCGATGTGTGTGTAGTGTTTAACGCCCGCTTTTACTACATACGGCACCGCAGGCGATGTGTGTGTAGTGTTTAACGCCCGCTTTTACTACATACGGCATCGCAGGCGGTGACACTGATGATACATAAGATGAAGATGGAGCACCGGTGGAATGAGATGGCGGGGGAAACCGGAGGTCCCGGAGAAAACCCACCCCAGCGCCGTGTTGTCCACCAAAGATCTCACTTTACGGTCGCCTGGGATCGAACCCGGGTCGCCTTGGTGAGAGCCAAGCGGTCTAACCACTGAGCCACGACGTGGCCTGAGGTTCCAGAGGTAGTCCTAGTCGGACGGGGCTTCTCCCCGCAGTACCTAGCCGCTTTGCGGCTTTACCTGCGAAATGAGCAAAGTGGGTGTGTGTTCTGCTAGGGTGTTTGAATTTTTTTGAGGGGGGGAAATTTGGTTTGGGATGCCCTTGATGAATCTCAAAAGGCAGCTGCAATTTGGCGTTCCCCCGTTTAGGGAGACACGGTTTAATGTTTTTGCTCCTTTTGGTTACGGGTTGCATATCGCTTGAGCCATCAAGCGTGAATATGAGTCCTAGAGACATCTGGGGTTTTTCTTGGGTTAACCAAGGGGCCCCAAGACGTCTCTTGGTAGTTTGAAGGATGGCAAGCGTCTTTGTTCCCTCTGGTCATATCTGCCCAAATCAAGAAACCAAGCTATTAATGTGTTTCATATGGGAAGAGTTCTCGCCTGTGGCGAATCAGATGCGTAACAACCTTCAGCGTTGCCACCTCGTTACCACCACTCTTTTTATATTTCCCTCTCTCTCGCACACTTGCGATTCTTCTTGGCGCTAGACGTAAGGGAACACAAACTGAATTCTCCATAGTTTTATAATAATGCAGTTGAAATCACAATTGCAACATAGATATTCGGATATTACGCAAATGATTTAAATATTTTGTTTAAAATTAATTATAGTTTATGAATTACTTATTTTTATAATCCAATGAAAACACCAGCGGTGCATCCCTATAGCTGTGAATGTTACTTAGGTTAAGGGATAATTTGTCATCGTCATTGTCTTCAACGTCTGAGTACTCCAAATTTATGATGGTAGATTCCAAAATCTCGTTACGTGCTATTTCTTTCTAAAAGTCGTCTTGTTGTAGTTAATCATGTCTCACGCAATTTTCTCAGTCTTGTGTTCCTTGTCAATTTCTTCGTGAATAAGTCGTTCAACGTTAGTTTAAAATATTTCTGCTTGCATCTTAATTTAAGCCCATATTAACTCAATTGGATTGTTCTGGCAGTAGTAATGGGGAAGGTGGATCGTGTCTCATTGATCCAGCAGATACACTTTTTCATGGAAGAGTGACTGAATAATACTGCCTTGAACTTTCTAGAGCATAGAATAGAGATTACGAACCATTCATAAACAAAGATATAATGCGACCAGACACGTTCTGCCAGACCAGCAGGAAGTGTATTGTTTCCTCTCGTCGAATTTAACAAACACCTTGGCTTATTCAAAGTACATATTTCTTCGTCATGTCAAATGTTTACGTTTCAGTTCCGAGTAATTTCAAATATACGCTCATGCATACATGCCAACCAATAATGATATTCATTACAGTGCTTACGTCGCAATGCTTGATATAATATAATGGTTTCTATTTATTTGTATTAAGAAAACTATCTGAGCTAAAAATATGGGGTTCTTACGGTTAAGTTCAATACTGACTTTGTGGGTTCGTAGAATTAAATGTCCAATTTGCCGAAATTCTAAATGTTCTTTATTTCCGTAGAAATACACTGTTCACTTCTCACGTAACATTACATCACATTTACAACACAATCTTCCAAGATCGATGACAATAACAAACAGAGTTCAGTTCTCGTTACAACATCAACAACACTTTTTTTACACAACTTTACAACAACTCAGCTGGTCTCTGCTTACTTCTCGCTGTTTCACAGCTCATTCCTGGCGAGTCGTCACCTACTTAAGTACCTCATTGATAAATTCGAGACTCTTCCAGAAGAATAAAGAAACCGAATATTCTATCACATTCCACAAGCGTAACTTAATCTATGCCGGCAAGTCCTTTATCACAGCTATCTTCATTTTCCGGCCCTTTATGTACACTAGCCGCGCTACTGTTAACTGCTTATGCAAGCTCCTTTATTACCGTGAAACATTATCCGCCGTCTATTATCAATTTGCGCCAAAACTTTTACGCCTGTTACCGCAACAATACGTTACTCTCTCCTTCCTCGTGGATCAGTTCTATTATTTCACGACGATACTGAAAGAGAAAAGAGAGGATTCAGAGAAAATTCCTCTTTTATTGGTATGTTTGTGACAGACTGTTAAGCTATCAAGTTTCTAAAAGCATAAAAGGTCATCTAAAATAAAAGCATAGCTATGAACGAGTGCTTTCTGACATAAAAATACGAGGTGTGTTGCAAAAGTATCGCGATTTTTTTTCAAAATGTATTTGTTCCAACGTTTTTTCCAATCATGGAAGCGCTTTTAAATTTTTCCCACCTTGATTTTGTTCAGCTTCTCCTTCGATGACGGTCTTTATTTCCTCATTCATGGCGTAGCGTCGTCCTTTCATGGGCCTTTTCAGTTTGGGGAACAAAAAAGTTACAGGGGGCCAGGTCTGGGGAGTACGGTGGCTGCGACATCAAGTGTGATGTTTTTTGGCCAAAAATTCGCGCACAACCAACGATGCGTGAGTAGGGTCGCTATCACGGTGCAAAAGCCCATTTCTGTTGTTCCACAAATCCGGGCAATTCTGGTGGATTGCTTTGCGCAAATTGCGCCTAACTTGCACGTAATATTCCTTATTGACCGCTGTACTCTGTGGCAAGAACTCGTGATGCACCACGCCCCTGAAATCGAAGAAAACTAAATAACGCCTTCACATTCAACTAAACTTGGCGCGCTTTTTTCGGTCTTGGCTCCTGTGGCAGCATCCATTGGGTTGATTGAGGTTTAGTTTCCACGTCATAACCACAAACCTGTGATTCGTCACCAGTTATGACTCTCTGGAGCAAATTTGGTACGTCGCGTACATAGTAACGTTAACGCGATGTTTTTTGTTTTGTTTTTTTTTTCGTCGAAATTGAGCAAGTCCCGCCTCGGTAGCGTGGTGGTAGCGAGTCTGCCTCACGTTCAAGAGGTCCCGAGTTCGAATCTCGGTCAGGGTGAGTTACCTGGGTAAGGTTTTTTCCAGGGTTTTCCCTTATCCTGAAAGATGAATGTCGGGTAACTCAAAGCTCTATGGACCCTGGGCTCATGTGAGCGTCATTTCACCCATTCCATTCATCGTTCGATGAGCAACTTTGGTACGACCCGTCTCATGCCCAAATCGAAAGGCACGATCCTAACGGTGATTCGACGATTGGCCAATACTATTTTCTTCACTTCTTCAATGTTTTCATCTACTGTTGAGCTCGGGCGTCCGGAACACCATGCTACAGTCAACATTCGGAATGCAAGATTCGTGATACTTTTCGAACAGACCTCGAAGTTTGAAGTTTGGTGTGGCCATTATATCGTTAAACTCAATACTGTTTGAATTGATGTTACAATAATCGCAGCCGTTAACCGCAACCATAACATTTCCAAGAAATAAAATGAGCCATTTTCAGTCTCTTTTGAACCTTCAACTAGTGTGCTATTACTACTAATATCTGAAGTTTAAACAGTAGAAAACAGAATATAAAATGCCAAAGGTGAAGAGCAGCAAACTTACTTGCTTCGACAGTGGATTGATGAAAATCCTACTGTAACAACAGTTGGAAATATAGTACTGCGCCAAGTGTGTGAAAAGCACGTGGTTTTATTATTGTATTTTCAGAATATTAAAAAAAAAAAAAAAAAAAAAAAAATCAGCGCTCATTTTTTGTTTTATTTTAACTTACTATTTTTATACCATTGTTATATGTATCTTGCGACAAAAAATTCCATTTTATGCGACATCTGCAGTGAAATGCTATCAAAAATGTCTGCAAGATACAAACAGGCTTACCAAAATCTTTTTCTGCAAGCAGAAGTGGAAAGGATAACTTTTGGAAATATATCTTCAGGCAACGTTCCTTTGAACACATTAAATATGGAATTTCGAAATTTCCTAGAGAAATATTTCAAGCGAGATGTTCTTGATGAATCAACAATATAGAAAAACTACCTTGATAAAGTTTATGAAGAGGTACAGAGGCCGACATAAGTATTCGAAAGTAAACATATTTATTACTTATATTACTTTAAAGCTACGCAGAGTAAGCATACGTAAATATAACTGGTACAAAATAAACTTGAGTCTTCCATTAAACATATAAACTCATAAATAACAACTGAAACTTAATTTCCACTATAAGGAGAAATTAAACGGTTACTTTACATCTGGACATAAGTATTCGAACAGAGAACAGCTAGTATTTAGTTATCATCCCCTTTCTTTGAATTACTGCTGATAATCGTTTGTGCATTGTCTGTGTGTGTTGTTTAGTGACTGCAGAGTCCATATTTCTCCACTCTGTTTGAAGAAGTTCTTTCAGATGTTCCTTGCTTCTGATGTGATGCTTCCTCACACGCTCCTAGAGTTCTTTCCAGGTGTTCTCTATAGAATGTAAATCTGGAGAATGGGGCGGTGTCTTCAAAGTGTGAGGAGTGCTGTACACGATCCAAAGCCTTACAATTCCAGCAGTGTGCTTCGGATCATTGTCCTGATGGAAGTAATAATCATGTCCTAATCCCAGCTTCTCTGCACTCTTTTTAAGATTGTTTTCAAGAATCCTCTTGTATTCAAATTTGTCCATGATCCAATCTATGAACATCAGTTCCCCAAAGCCAGATGAAACTATACAGCCCCATATCATCACACTACTGCCACCATGTTTCACTGTAGCTACCATGTTCTTAGGTTCCCATTCTGTATTTGGCAGTCTCCACACTTTAAGACCTCCATTACTCTTGTAGAAGCACAGTTTGCTCTCGTCCGACCAGAGAACCTTATCCCAGAATTCTATTGGTTTCACCATATACTGTTTAGCAAATTCTAAACGCTTTTTCTTATTCACCTTAACATACGTTTTCTTGCTAGGAACGCGGGCATTGCACCCAGTACTATTTAAAACCAGTTCAAATGTTCTGGTGTGAACCACAGTGCCAGAATATTGCTCAAGGCATACTTTAATCTCAGAATCAGTGACTCTCGGATTCTGCTTCACCACTTTCATTATTTGCCTCATGTCTCTGGTGGTGAGTTTAGAAGGAGCGCCATTTCTAGGTGTATATATAACAGTATTTGTCTATTTGAAGCGGTGACTTATGCAGAACACTGTAGTTTTGCATCTGTTAATGGTTTTGGCAACTTCATAGAGAGATTTGTTTTGTTTGTACATATTTATCACGATATTCCTCTCAGTCACCGTTGTCTCCTTACCTTTACGTCCCATATTACCTGTGAGTTCACAATCAGCTGAATAACTTTGAGCACACTGTCTCGAGCATAGCATAAACAGAATTGCTATGTGATAGGGGCATGTAGGGTACGTCCAACCATCTTTCTCTCTGCTCGATTGGGTACGTTCGAATACTTTTGTCCTCCAATAAGAGGGTCAATAGAATAAATACAGTACAGATTAGTATTTATAGTACGTGCAATGTTACATGTTATATTATTCGAATACTTCTGTCTGCCTCTGTACCTAAAGTTAAAACATTTATTAAACAAACGTAGTTTGTGTATCGACTACCCAAACACCCTCCCCGATATTTTGAGCTTTACAAAAATTTTATTTAAATTATTTAAATGTATTAAACAAATATTTTCAAATGGAAACGAAATTACGTATGGCATCTAGTATCACGGAATTTGATTCCTTTAGTATTTGATCAAGAAACATACATATATTTAAAATTGTTCCACCAAAAAGTGAAACCCCAAATTACACCCTTGATCTTGACTAATTTTCAATACAATAATTATTTTTTTCAGGTAATACAAGAAATAAGAGATGATTTAATTCTTCAGTTGCGAAACTCAAAACATGTTCAGCGAACTTGCTAATTATTTCGTATTTTAAAAATCTCAATATTTCGTGCTATATGTTATAAGAACATTTTAGAAGTAACATGAGAGTTTTAATGAGGAAATGTTCAGATTTCTTACATTTCTTCTAAGTTTGCTAAAATTTATAGTTCTCTAATAATAAGGTTATTTCATTATAGCTAGTTTTGCCAGTATATCCTAAAGTTTTGTATCTCGTATTCCTTCTATGTGCTCCACTGTAGCTTAAGTTCTTTCAATGTGTCGCGTATATTTAAAATTTCCAGTTCTTTCGAACAGATAGGTTATAGGAAAGCCAACGTACCACTAATTAGCGGATTTTGTTGCTCTATTTAGCGGATTTTGTCTGCGTTTAGCGAGTTTTAATCAATGTTCTTAATTTTCTGTAGTTCATTGTGTTTTGTACAAGGATTTATTACGTCCCCCTTATTTACATTCATTTATTATACTCATTTAACCTAAATATGATGTTCACCCAGATGTGGATCTAAACCTCGGGGTTTAACCTCTCTTGCACCTCTAAGCATGTATTCTAACCACTTAACCTAAGCGTGTTTTGATATCTAACCCTCTTAACCTAAGGTTATCCATTCTACATCTAGGTGAAATGCATATAAAGGAGTTAGAAATGATTACAAATAAGGGGAAACGTACTGAAATGCTTGTAAAGATATCATGAACTACAGAAAATCAAGAAGATTGACTAAAATCCACTAAACACAGACAAAATCCGCTAAATACAGAAACAAAATCCACTAATTAGCGGGAATTTACAGCAATTTTTACAAACAAGGGCTAGGCTGAGTGAAGAGACAATACTAAGCTGAAATAAGAGCTAAATAATGGTCAGGGAAAGTTAAAACTTTTTACAAATAGCAAAAAATTACAGAAAGATGAGAGAGATTAAAGTGAGATTGTGAGAAGTAGAAGAGATGGTTTGCAAGAAGCAAACCAAAAAGTGAAACCCCAAATTACACCCCTGATCTTGGCTAATTTTCAATACAATAATTATTTTTTCAGGTAATACAAGAAATAAAAGACGATATCTACGACTCAAACTTGTGATTATCTGTAGATGAAACAACCGACTCGTGGGAAATGAAATGTGTAGTGTTTAAGGTCCGTTTTGACTACATACGGCACCGCAGGCGGCAACACTTGATTATACATGAAATGAAGATGGAGCATCAGTGGAATGATATGGCGAGGTAAACCTGATATACCGGAGAAAACCCGCCCCAGCGCCGTGCTGTCCACCAGAAATCTCACTGCGGTCATCTGGGATCGAAGCCGGGCCGTCTTGATGAGAGCCAAGCGGTCTAACCACTCAGCCACGGCGCGGCCATTCGTATGGAAGATTTATTGCCAACGCTGTCGTCGTCATATCGTATGGTCTCCAGGGTATCGGAAGTAACAAACCATTCGGTGATTGCTAGAGTTGTTCGTGATGCATTACGTGTTTTGTGGCGTGCTATTTAAAAAAAGAGGATAAAACCTAGGTGATAGTTATAGATGCAGCAACATACATGCTTAAGGCTGTTAAAGCTTTGCAAGTATTTTATCCTAAGGCAGTTCATATGAGCACATGCTCTCTCCACCGGTTGGTGGAGGAAATTCCAGCGAATTTTGCAGAAGTAAACGTCTTAATTCCCCCTTTGAAAAAAAGTGTTTATGAAGGCGCTATCACGAGTGAAATTATTTACTTATGTCATGCAAAATACGTTTACCCCAGAGCCAATCCTCACGAGATGGAAAACATGGATTGAAGCAAATCTATATTAGCAGTGACCATTTGGAAGACGTAAAAGTGGTGACCCTCAACGTCATCGACAAAAATGAAGCTGCAAGTATCCTTGTTGCAATAAATGCTTGCAATGAGAAGAGTAGACCTACTTTAGTAAAATACCAGCCGCAATCAAACATTTGAAGAAAAAAAAATCTTCTGCCTGCAAGTATACTAAACGGCTGTATGAAAAGAATATGTACGCATGGCATATTTTTCATTCTTCAAAAGTATTTTTAGATATGGTTTGATACTATGGGGTAGCAGTCAAAAAATAGTTGAGGTACTAAAACTCCAAAAGAAGGCTATTCGAATATAAACAGATTCAAAGAAATTAGAGCATTGTAAGCCACTACACTACACTAGCAGCTAAAATTGCTACAGTAGTTAATATATATATATATATATATATATATATATATATATATATATATATATATATTTATGATGTTCTGGTATATATTAAGAAGAAAATACACAAAATTATAACATAAGAAATGAAATACATACTTATAATACGCGCAACATGAAAAAATTGGATATGTCCTTCTATAGGCTTCAGAAGATCTCTCAGTATTATAAAATAAGTGACATAAAACTCTTCAATGCACTTCCTGTAAGAATACACAAATTACCCACTCAAATGTCTAAAGAGAGACTTTTTATTTGTTGTAATCGACGTGCTCCAACGTTAAGTCATATCGGACGATGAATGGAGTGGGTGAAGTGATGCTCAAATGAGTCCAGGGTCCAGAGAGCTTAGAGTTACCCGACATTCGTCTTTTAAGGGAAAACCCCGGAAAAAACCTTAGCCAAGTAACTCAACCTGACCGAGATTTGAACTTGAGACCTCTTGAACGTGAGGCAGACATTTTACCACCACGCTACCGAGGCGGGCGTGGAGAAGAGACTGTACAAATGGTTAACTGCGAACCCCTTTTATAACTTACAAGAGTTTTGTAACAGTATTTTTGTTTAGTAATGTTCGAAGGAATAATAAATATATAAAAATGTATGTAGTTGTGTGATTGGCCGAAGTAGTAGTGGTATGACGTGGTGTGATGACGTGTCAGTGAATCGGCCAATCACAAAAAAAAAGTGAGAATCTTGTGTCTTGCTGGAGAACGAGGAAAGACGTTACGATGATTGTAATTGTAAAGGAAAATTAATAAGATTCAAAAAGTGTTATTCAATATTTATAATAGATAAGAGTGAATCATAGTTCATATTATATAATTAAATAATATATTACAAAATTGGACTCATCTAAATTTTATTTTCACCAAAAATCCGCATCCACACCTGAGAAAAGATCTCACGACTCTCAGTAGATTAAAACTCGACTTGGATCTTATAAAAAGTTGGCTTGCTTCTTATTAGTTGAAGATGAACGAAAATATAATCCCGTTACAGTTTATAGACAAATGTAACCAAGACATACAAAACATGTATTTTGATGTTGAAGTGAACTCTGAAATATAGTTATATGTGGTGCTTTTACTAGATTTTAAGGTAGCTATTACATGTGACGAAGCCCATTGTAATTATTGTAATTACTGAATTATTATTATTGTTGTTGTACCTGAAGAAGTAGGAAAGTGTTTCCAAAACAAAACTGAGAAAATTGAAGCAAAGAATCCAGGTTTAATGTTTCTTCGGGATGTAAATAAGGTGTTACAAGGAGAACCTTAATTAAAAAAA
Source organism: Mantis religiosa (assembly GCA_030765055.1). Lineage (NCBI taxonomy): Eukaryota > Metazoa > Arthropoda > Insecta > Mantodea > Mantidae > Mantis > Mantis religiosa. Next base: position 116,615,061 of record CM060955.1, on the reverse strand, counting down.
AAAAAAAAAAAAAAAACACCTTAATGCTTATTTTGTAAGTGGCAGTCTTTCATACTGTCTTGTGGCTTCGTGTAAATATCGTTTTCTCCATATAAAAACGGTTTAAGCGAAATGAAATAGTTTCTTCCAGAAAAGAGTGACAAATTTTAAATTGTTTATTGCTATAAAAATGACTAATACCAAAATAGACTGAAAGAAAAACTAATAAATAATCATTTTGTTAATGCCTCTGTTCAAGACTGAAATGACAATTTGATTACTTCATCAAGATTAATAAATGTGAGCAACTTAAAATGTGCTTTATTTTGAATGCATAGTTTATAAGTTAGAGTATATTTTACAGATTTTTCGCGCATTTAAATGCATGCATACATTCATACTTTACAGTGTGTATAAATCCGAGCTCTAGTGAAGACACTGAAATTCTGTTCTCTTTAAATGGTCAAAACAAAACAAAAAATGAATAACCGGTTAAACACATTGATCAGTCAGGATGTTACAGCAACACCGATAACAAAGTTTCATCCAACTGTTAACATGGCCGTAAATCTATTGCCATGAAGTTTGTGGCTTTTATGCATACTTGGGAGAGGGCACAGTTCGCACAGATTTCTCGAGACGGAGGGTAAACCGCCACGATACCTATCCATTTATAACGGATTTACCTGTGCGATAAAAAAGATGTCTTTTGCAAAAGCGTTTATGTGTGATAAAGTGATGTGGCTGCAGAGTAGCTACAAAATAAGAATGTACACGAGTTCAGCCAATACGGTGATCCTACTCTCTTGGCGTTGCCAGCTCCACAGCAAGCGGGCGACAGATATGGAAAATATGTTTTAGCTGCAATGTCTATAATACTTCCCCTAATACAGAGAAAATAAAATTTGCTTGATCTTGAAGTGCAATACTAGTATTATAGCATGTATAAATTTGAAATCATGCCTTATTCAAATTACTAAATTAATGTTCGACAATATTTATTACTAATGAGTCAAAATGAAATTATTGGCTACCCAAAATATTGTCAACAAACAGAAAAACAATCAAAGAACCTAATGGTACATAGTAGTTTAAAATGAAATGTGCTTGACCTACGTCTCCAAAGGGAATTGAAATCGATGCGAGTCCAATCCCCACTGGGTACCAAGCGCGTTCTAATGTTTAATTTAATACAAACTGTGATCGATTTGAATAGGTAAGGCTTGTTGATATCAATAACAATATTTTTTTCACATTACCTGCTTTGATCAGCTCCTGAATTTTGTCGTATCTGAAGCTGACGATTTTTGCAGTCGACTTCTTCTTCTTCTTTGTGAGTTTGTTTCTGTTCAATGCAAATGTCATCGTGGGTGAATCAATTTGCATAAGATGTTCTGCCGTATACTCCTGAAGCAAAATCTCCTTCATTTTTTCCTTCTCAATCTCATATTTTTCATCCAGATAACCCTTGTCTAGCAAGTAGAAAGTGAAATGTTCCGCAGCAGCTGGAACAAAAGCAAAAAGATTGGCTAGTGAAATAATTCATTTATAGCACTAAATGCAAAGGTGAATGTACACTGTAATATATTTTTCCTATTGTACCCTAAAACGTGACTGAATGCTTACAATTACTCAAATATTTGATTTCTTCACATACCCTCACCTCTTTTATAAATTGAAGATTAAGGCAAGGGTCGTTCTACGGAACAGTGCTAAATAAGTGCGTTTAGGCACTTTGGCAATTACTTTAGCAAAGTTCTACTAGCATGCAACTGAGGGGAGGGGCAAAAACTTTACGTACTTAATTGGAATCTGACAATGGATGAATTCCTTAAACCACTCTTAAATTCCGAACTTTCCTCTGATAATTCCTGCGCCACAACAACATATCTCCACGATCAACAATTATATTTTCTGTTTCTGTTCACAAATTCAAAACATATGTCGCAAAGAAACTTGTTGGAGCTCGTTTTTCAAAGCTCGCTAATCGGAATCATTTACTGCTTGAAGCACTTGTGTAACTGTGGTGGCTCGTTTCTTTCAAAGAAGCTATGAACCTTGAGAGAATAGCATTTAAGAAATTTATCATATTCACTTTTCACAACTGGCTTCTTTCCTTTTCGATGTTTTCCTGGAGTAGAACCTCACTTCGAGGGGCACCAATACTTGGCGTTGATACACCGGTATTCTTTTTTATTTACGAGGGCTATCCAGAAAGTAGATTACGTTTTGGAATAAAAAGTAAACAAAGTATAGGAAACAAATTTTATTATATACAGATGAAAGCCACACTCAAATACTACTTTTCGACATAGTCACCATTCAAATTAAGGCATTTATCGTAGCGATGTACGAGCTTGGAAATTCCTTCGTCGAAAAATTCGGCCGCCTGCGCCTTCAACCACTTCGTTACCTCTTCTTGCAGCTGTGCGTCGTCATCAAAACGCTGCATAGCCAGCCACTTCTTCATTGCTGGGAATAGGTGGAAGTCGCTCAGTGCCAGGTCGGGACTGTACGGCGGATGAGGAAACAACTCCCACTGTGACATTTGCCGTGTGGGGCCGGGCGTTGTCGTGAATCAACAAGATCTTAGAGCTCAACATTCCTCTGCGCTTGTTTTGAATGGCTCTTCTGAGTTTTTGGAAAGTTTGGCAATACCTTTGAGAGTTTATTGTAGTGCCTCTTTCCAGGAAGTCCAACAAAATCACACCTTTTCTGTCCCAAAAAAAAAGTCGCCATCATCTTCCTTGCCGACATTGTTTGCATGCATTTCTTCGGTTTTTGGGGAGAACTTGTGTGCCCCTACTGCATTGATTGCAATTTCGTTTCACAGTTCACGTGTTTCACACATGTTTCGTCACCAGTAACGATGCGATCGAGTAAAGAGTCACCATCCTTATGGTAAACGTCCAAAAAGTTCAACGCTGCAGCCATTCGCTGATTTTTGTGGTCCTCTGTCAAGATTTTTGGAATCCATCTTGCACAAAACTTGTGGTAACCAAGCTTTTCGCTGATGATTTCGTGCAACAAACTTCGCGAAATTTGTGGAAAACTCAAAGAAAGTTCCGTTATTGTGAACCTTCGATTTTCACGGACTTTAGCATCGACTTTTTCGACAAGTTCGGCAGTCACTATGCTGGGTCTCCCACTTCGATCTTCGTCGTGAACATTGGTTCGGCCATTTTTAAATCTGATGACCCACTGACGCACTCCACCTTCAGTGATAATGTTGTCCCCATACACTTCACAAAGCTGCCGATAGATTTCTATCGGTTTACAGTTTTTTGCAGTCAGAAACCTTATTACTGCACGCACCTCGCAGCTCGCGGGATTTTCAATTAACGCAGACATTTCAAACCGTCACAGTATCTGAACGGAGCACAGCACGAACCTCTCACTAGCACGGCTAGATGCCGACTGAGCTGCGCAACGCTCTGACCCCAAGATGGCCGCGCTAGCCCCGCCCCTAGCGGAAACAGACGAAAACGTAATCTACTTTCTGGATAGCCCTCGTAATTTACGTCCGCCCCAACGTTAAGTTGTATCGGACGATGAATGAATTGGGTGAAATGATGCTCAAATGAGTCCAGGGTCCATGGAGCTTAGAGTTACCCGACATTCGTCTTGAAGGATAAGGGAAAACCCCCGGAAAAACCTTATCTAGGTAACTCACCCTGGCCGAGATTTGAACTCGGGACCTCTTGAACGTATTCTGCTGACAAATTAACAACGTTCCTAATTGATAAGGCTAGGTATTTTTCACACACTACAAAAATACGGTCATTGGCTGGCCCCGTAGCTCAGTTGGTAGAGCACCTGCCTGGCGTGCTAGGGGTCCCGGGTTCGATTCCCGGCGGTGGGGGTGGGGATTTTTCTCCGACCAAGATAATTCATCTTCCTCAGAGTCTGGAAGTATGAATGAGAGTGTGAGTGTGTACGTGATCTAATGATTAACGAATGCGAGTTATGTTCTATATGTTCCAAAAAGGAAAGGGCCGCCGATATGACCATTGCAGTTAAAGGCGGGATATAAATGGAACCAAAAAAATACGTTCAATATAATATGTTTTTCGTCACGTTTTAACGGTTTCCTTCTGAGATGTTTTAGTTATTGTTCGGAAGCAGCCATGTTTTAAACTGATTCTCACATTTCCTTCTCTTTTAAACCAGCAAGCGAAGCGTGCACTCTAACACATATTACATTTACCAAATAAAACGGTAATTACTGTTTGTTACATTTGTAATATTTTGCATCCCCATTGGGGAGGGGATTTCCCGTAGGGGAGGGGATCCGTCTCCTTCAGCTGCCGTGGTACGGGCACTGCGGAACCCTAGCACTCGTGGTATCTCTGACGTTACTAGAGGAACCTTGGGCATAACATTCGTGCCCCTCCCTGAATGAGAGTTGTTCGGATTGGGTTGGACTCGACGGGGAAGTGGTTCCCGGGTACGTTTCCGTGATCGGGTACGTCTCCGGAAGGGGTTTGAGGGAAGCCATATATTCCCGCGTACTAGCCAGCATATCTATTACGTGTGCTAGATCACCAGGCGGCCCTACCGAGGTTAATCGGTAGCCTTCTCCTTTGGGGTTGGCGCGCGTAAATGGCGTATCCACTTCCATCCCGTCTTGAGTCCACAGGACCAGCTGGTAGGGCTTGTTAGTCTCTAGGTCTTGCCCTATGGCAAGCCCCACGGAGGCGCCGGGCGCCCTTTTGGGACACCTCAGTATCTCCCTGGTCACTAGAGGAGGGGGGTTCAGTCTTTACTCAGTGTGCATTGCCCTGGTAGATACCCTCGAGCTTATATATAAGCATCTATTGCATTAGATGTGAAGTATTAAAAATGACATGCGAACTATATTTTTCATACGCAGCTATTTACAAGGCTAAACAGTCAATGATTTCGCCCAAGTTCACGTGCTTTTCTTTACATTGTCCCATAAACTAAGAACGGCCCCATTTTATACCAATAGTATCTAAAACAATCAAGTTTCAAGGACTCTGACTTGATCCAAGGTTAATTATTCATCCTTCGCTGAATTTCTGCTGGACAAAAGGTCATGCAGAGCTTATTTAAACGGACTTTATAACTACTCAATAAAATATATTAACGTAGGTTACGGTCAGCATCAATAACATACGTCATTGGGAACTCTACATTGTAAGAGTTTAATAGTTGGCCTTGGGTTTTCCATCGTAAATATCAGACATTTAGAGTGGCGCAAGACAGTAAATAATGAAAGCTGAGTGAAATGGAAAATCCTGGTGAAGCTATCGACTGTGATGATTAACATAGAACAAGCAAAATATACGTTGCGCAACTGTCAAGGTTAGAATGCGCTTGCCAACTATGAGTTACGGAAGTATTATTCAACAGCTTCCGTCACTCTCACTTTATGTCTACTCATGACGGATATACACTAGTAATGGCAGTATTCGATTCTTGGATGTATTCGAAACCTAAATAGAAGTGAAAGATGATAATAATAAAGAGCAGCAGGAAGGACTAAGTACGCGCTTACAGAAAAAGAGGGAAATGCAAATGGAAATAAGACAAATGCTTGCAATATTTGAGTGGGGGAAAATAGAAGCTCCTAGAACAAAGGAGAATAAATATTAGAAAAGTGCCTGGAGACAATATTGGCTGGATGGTAAATTACAACACGCTTAAAAATTGGAGGAATTGAATAAAGAATTGCAGTAAAATTGAATGAAATCAAATCAAAAATTGTGAAAGAAGGAAACTTTTTTAAATTTAAATTTACGTTCGCCCCAACGTTAAGTTATATCGGACGGTGAATGAATTGGGTGAAATGATGCTCAAATGAGTCCAGGATCCATGCAGTTTAGAGTTACCCGACATTCGTCTTGAAGGATAAGGGAAAACCCCGGAAAAAACTTATCTAGGTAACTCACTCTGACCGAGATTCGAACTCGGGACCTCTTGAACGTGAGGCAGACATGCTACCATCTACGCTACTGAGGCGGGCAGAAGGAAACTGTAAGAATTTTTTTTCGTAGAATACCGCGCGGGATAATTCAAGCGATTTCGTCTGTGCCCCGCATTCGGGAGTCCGGGTTCGATTCCCGTAGCTGACTTATGGCAGTTTTTTTCGGGAGGTTTCGGAGGCTTTTAGGCGAACGCTGGATAGGTTATTTACATGCCCTAATTTCCTGTCCCTGCATTTCACATCATCCCTTATCTGGTGGTCTCTTTCAGGGAAGTGTCAGCGAGTACCTCGGTGCTGCATTGTAGGATTATACATCTTTCTCAATGGCGGGACTGACTCCGGTCTACGAGCCGGCCTACTGGACAGTAGGGCTGCCTGTTGTGTCAATCTGCTAGAGTATTCTGTCATCGTGGACGATTTCGAGCCGCGGTAGGAGAGATGCTGGTTGCTATGGACCACCGGGGAGTTTCCAACTGGTAAAGTGTAAGAATCCCGCCCTCTGCACTGTCGTGACTCACTGGAGTTGCCCGTCTTGTCTCCTCCCACCTTATCCATCCCGGGGATGCCCCACTTCCGGCATAGGTACGTAAAATCCTAACCCATAACATCGTATTAATAAATAATATCAGTCAAGGAGAAAGTTCTCGTAAAAGGTTAGGACATACGTACTGTGATAAAAAGCAGGAAGTGAATCAGCAACAACGTACAGAGGAGCGGGTATTCCAGAATGACTTCACGATGACTTCGAACGAGGCGTTTTTAAACAAAGGGCGAAGATGACGCACAAAATGTCAGGTTTTATGTTCCCTATCCGGAATTATACTTACATCAGCGTATACTTCCATCTATTATAAATGGTTTTATTAAATATTCTCTCGTAGGTGCGATGGGAGTAGAGTAGGCTTAAATTATACTTTTATAATGATATGGTCGCTATGTGATGGCTTGGCTTTGAAACTGTGTTCCGTGCATGACCAGGAAAGAGAATAGGAACAATAACGATTTCCAATTTCGTAAGTAGGGAACGTATTCTAAGGTAATTAACCCTTCGTTAGTCGCGCATGTATCTGTGAGATATATGGCCTACGTCTGTTTCATTATTATGGCAATAAATAGAGGTAAGGGCTTGCCGAACCAGGACATCTTCCATCATACCTTTGCTATTGTTTCCTGAAAGTTTCAACAATTTATCTCTAATACTAAGTTTACAAACGAGGCAAAAGTCATTACGTGTGTGTTGTTGTATGCGTCAGATACATCACGCCAACTTCAAGTTTCGATTGTCTCCGCTATCGGATCCAACCACGTCATTGCTAGACAATGCTGCTATAAGTGGTTGCGTTGTTGCAAGGTAAATGAGAGTGCCTTTCTTTATTACTGTGAATCGTAGGTTTGAAAATAAGTTAATTATATGATTTGGAAAATCCTAAGGATTTGGAAGAGGTACATCGCCTTATTTTCGACGGTGATGCGCTGTCGACTGAGGGTAAAATTTTATAGAAACTGCTTCCGAATATGAAGACTTAACTGAAACACATCTGTGGATACCGATACCGATCATGATGTTGATGAGGAGGAAAATAAAGTGCTAGAAAATGATAAAAATTACTATTTTGGTGAGCACAAAAGACACAAAATGATAACCATGAAGATATTGATGGTAATAATAATAATAATAATAATAATAATAATAATAATAATAATAATAATAATAATAATAATAATAATAATAATAATAATAATAATAATAATAATAATAATAATAATAATAATAATAATAATAATAATAATAATAATAATAATAATAATAATAATAATAATAATAATAATAATAATAATAATAATAATAATAATAATAATAATAATAATAATAATAATAGTAATAGTAATAATAATAATAATAATAATAATAATAATAATAATAATAATAATAATAATAATAATAATAATAATAATAATAATAATAATAATAGTAATAATAATAATAATAATAATAATAATAGTAATAATAATAATAATAATAATAATAATAATAATAATAATAATAATAATAATAATAATAATAATAATAATAATAATAATAATAATAATAATAATAATAATAATAATAATAATAATAATAATAATAATAATAATAATAATAATAATAATAATAATGCATGGAGTCGTGGGGAATGCCAAAAAGTATGAAAACTGAATTTGACTGCACAAAACTTTTCGTCAGTGATCATTTTCTGCATAATTGTGCAACACACCAACAGAACTACAGATGATTTCAAAGTGACAGTGATTGCAGAGATACAGACATAAAAGAAATTAATACTTTATTGCGTTATTATGCCTTGGTGTATTCACGACTTCTGAACAGATGGCCTTGGTGTCAATATTTTCAGTTAGACTATGTCCGAGAAACGCTTCCGATTCATAAGATGCATTCGTTTTAAAACAATTGAAAACAGATACTAAAACACAATTAACGTCATATATATCCAGCAGATACATCGCGACTAACGACGTCACGAAAGTTGTGCCCAACGGAGGGTTAAAAACAATTTTAAATGCCTACAAAACAGGGGAAATATTAAATAAAGAGCCATTAACATAAATATGAAATCTTATTTCACATAAAAATGCATTTTTGAAGAAAAATATGTGAACACGTATTATATATTATTTCCTACTAAATCACAATCTTTGATTTGTGCTATTTTTTATTCTGGATAATCTTTAGTTATATCATAGATACCGGAGAAGGCACCCCATATCATAAGGTAAACAGGAAGACTAAGACCAAAATAACAAACCTGACACCCTGCTTATACCTCATCTGCTACCTGTAATAAATATTTCGTAACAACTTGACACCCTGGTTATCCTCATCTGCTAGCTGAATGTTTCCTGACAAACTTGACGCCCGTTATTGCCAACTGCTATAAGTAAAGTATGTTTACAAACTAAAGTTGATGAAAGAACTGAAGCAGAAACTGGAGTTGGAGCGCTAATAACAGACGTGTGAATCATGCAGAGACCGAGTTAAGGTTAAATCAAACGTACATCGCGTCTTCAGCAATACGTACAGGAATTCAATAACTTATTTACCTGTTGTTATTACAACCACATGGTGCAGATCAGCGTTCAAAACTCACTCAACACATATACGAAAATAAATATATAGCTACTGTGTTCAAATTAGGAAATTTTTGGCTAAATATTTTAAAAATGAGCTTCCTTAAGAACATTACGAAATAACTTTTTTACGTACTAATTGTAATAAAACTGGAAGACTTCAGATCATTACTAAAATTCAAGTTTGAGCTTTAGAAAAATAAGAAATGTAGACGTTCTATTGAAAATGAAAAAATTTAGTAGCGCGTAAGGGATTTATCTTCTTTTCTGGCCCTATAGCCCTTGATGAGCTTTGGCCTCCTGCATGATCTTTCTCCACACATCTCAACAACTTACCTTTCCACCCTCTAATTCCGATCTTCCTTAAATCTTCAATTACATCATCTGACAATCTTGTTTTTGGCCTCCCTTTTTTCCTTCTAGAAAACAGCCTTTCTTTCAATATTCCTTTTGAGATTCTCTCAATATGCCCTATCCATTTTATGCCTTTATAAACCTTACAATAACTTGGTTTATTAATTCATCTAGCTCATAGTTGTATCTAATTTTACATTATTCTTTATCCTTTACTGCTCCAAAAATTCTTCGCAATATTTTTCTTTCAAATCTTGGTAACATTTCATTTGTATTATTCAGGGTCCATGTTTCTGCACCGTATGTCATTATTGGTCTTTTTAATGTTTTATATAATGTTTATTCCCTTTGCTAATGAATCTATTTTCTAACAATTGTAAGTTAGTAAAATAAGCTGCATTCCCACTTTGTATTCTTTCTTTTATACATTCCTTAAAATTATTTTCATTATTTATAAGAGCTCCCAAATATTTAAATTGGAATACTCCTTCAAATAATTTTTTCTACTGCTACTAGATCGTAAAGGGCAAATAACATTTGGAAGTTATGCAATGAAACTAGGTATAAGAAAAGCCAAATGGTGCACCCTATGTAATAAAAGCAAGTCTTTCTGTAAGTTTTCCAAAAATAATTCATGTCACTTGTGTAGTTCATGCTCTTCATAGATTATGCGAATGTAAATAGCCTTGTATAAAATGAAAAAACTTTCTAAAATGAGAATTTTGATCTCATCAAGGGGGGAAAATCCCATACTTCCTCTTCTCCAGTGCCCATGCGCTGGAGCAATGGGTGTAGTATTGTACTATGGAACTTTTTTTTTAATTTTACGTCCTCCAACGTTAATCATATCGGACGATGAATGGAATGGTGAAATGATGCTCAAATGAACCCGGGGTCCATGGAGCTTAAGAGTTACCCGACATTCGTCTTTTAGATAAGGGAAAACCCCGGAAAAAACCTTATCTAGGTAACTCACCCTGACCGAGATACGAACTCGGGACCTCTTGAACGTGAGGCAGACATGTTACCACCACGCTACCAAGGCGGGCAAGACTAAGGAACAACTTGGGACAACTTTCGAAAGTCTTCACATATTATAAAAGAATTGGACAAAATCATTCATCTATTGAAATAGTTCAGGGCTCATTGAAAAATGGCCAATTAAAAACTATTGTTCATTCACCCCAAATTTCTTAGTGACACGCCATACAACTAGAAACTTCTACAAATCCATTGAATGGAATGAAAATAAATTTTTAACTAGAGCTGAAAGTGTTAAAACCCAAATGTAAGCACTTGTTTGAGAAAAATGGTTCTCAAAAACTGTATACAATGGCTTTGACATGGAAGGTAAACAAGTACTTGATATAGTGTTTGTTAAAAACGCTTTATTTCAATGTGCATCTCTGACATTCTATGATGTGAAAGATCACTTTCAAAATCTAAAGTGCTATTTAGAAACAATCGACACGCATTTGTAAGGGAAGTTTGGAGAAAACTCGTTGTCCACTGCAATTTTAGGGACACACACTACCGGCTGATAACTACGAGTGATAAATATTCTCTCATTTTAAGCTTCCTAATAATATTTCAAAATTCAGACTAACATAAAAAATGTCGGAAATGGTGAAACCTATAACAAATAATTATCATCAATTATGTGTTTTAAGAAGATCAACTTTTGGGTAAGATTTTGACTTTTCTTAATATTCCTCAGAGGAACGGTTCTGAAGAACTTATGCGGTTTACTACCAGAAATTCAAAATTCACGTTTAGTGTCATCAAAGCATCTGAAACACGTGGAAGTATTTCATCAAGCTCGTGTATGTCATTTTTGAGAGAATCAAGTTTTTCATAACCGATTTTTCGGTAATGAGTTATACAGTTCAAAGCCTTTTATTTTAAAATAAAGCTTTTTGTGTTCCGCAGGCCTCTACGCGTGAACGAATGTTTGATATCGAATTTTTGAGTAGAGAAATAATACTCTATCTACTAGAAAGTATGTAGTAGAGAACATAAAGCTCGATCTTATTAAAAAGGAGAAATGGCGATAGGACGGGAGAAAAGATTGAGGATGCTGTCAAATTTATAGTGTAAGATATATATTTTCTAAAAACAAAAAATGTCAGAAAATAATAAAATCCAATGGAACACCGTAGTTATTTTAAAATCTTGCTCAATGGAGTAGGCATTCAGCGAAATGAGTTGTATTTAGTAAATACAGGGAGAATAGAGTACAAAGATGTAGGTTGAATACCAGGTTAAAAGTATTAAAAAGATAATGATTACAGAAATACATGGAACTCCAAGGGAATTTTGGAAAACATTTATGGAAATGAAAAGGAAGTGTAATTGCAAAATAATTTAAAAGTAATTGAAGAAAAGGTACTGAGCCAAAAAGCTGCAAAGTTTGCATTATTGTGCCAGAGGGAATTTGATTAATTCAACTACAGAGAAATCAGTGTGCTATTTTAGATAAAATATTTATTGATAAATATATTCGCTGAGACTGTCCATTGACACAAGTAACTATACAATAATTATGCCCGATTTCACCAACAGATGTTAAAATCGACGTTAACAAATGTAACGTAACAATTGTCACAACGCTAAAACTAATGTTAAATTTCTTGCATTTCACCAACCTGTTTTCTGAAAATGTTAACAAACACGTGTTAACACCAAGGAACTTGTGAATATCACAGCTATAGAAGGCTATGGATGAGTCGTATTATTTTCTGAACGTACTGCGATGCGCGTTTGTTTTCATTTTCGTCTGCACAAATGGCGGATGAACAAAATCATATATAAAGCCGTGAGACAAATTTCTCATCGATTGGAGAAAGAATTGTTAATTGAAATGGTGACGAAGTGTAAGGATATCGTGGATAATAAGAGGGCGGATGCAGTGAATGTAAAAGAGAAAGGTGTCACGGGGAAAATATTAGAAACTAATTTAATTCAAATTCATGTGTCACTACTACAATTACCAAACAACTTGTCAGTATTACGTAAATTTAAAACAAGGTGCGAAGGACAAGTGCCTTAAACGTTTCAAGACGGGAGATAGGGTTATTATCCACATAATTTAGTGAATTATAAAATCGCAAAGTTATTAATACTTGAAGCAAAGGCGAGATCGCCATAGTCTTTTCGATGCATGTTCTAACCTCTCTTGTACTTCCGCAGTAACCTTCATAGCAACTTGTTTCGACAGTCTATACCTCCGTAAAATTTTTTCTTCGGATAGTTCCTCAAAATCATTTCTCCTCATAGGTCGTACTGTATTACGAATGCTATTTAGACGGTCTTAAATATAGCAAATCGACATCAACAGATGAGTTCATGCTCGCCATCTTGACTATTTACAATTGTTAAGGGCTTAACATCAGAAATTTGGTTTGTTAGTTTAACAAGAGATTTAACACGACTGTTACGTTCACACTTGGTGAAATGCTATTTTTGTTTTAACTAATGCTAAACTCGTGTCAAGTCTTAACATCTGTTGGTGAAATCGGGCATTAGTCTGCTAGTGTTTGGGTTAAATATACACTGGCGTATTTGCTGGAGGAATGTTCAGTGGCTCAAAGTAACTATAGAGGAATTAGTCTGCATCTAAAAGTGAAATAAAAACCTTAAATACGTTTTTAATTAAATAAAAGTGGAACACAAGTATATAATTAATACCAGCCTGCAGAGCCAGTAGAAGGTGTGCTAGATCACCAGGCGGCTCCACCGAGGTTTTCGGTAGTCTTCCCTGCGGGGTTGACGCGCGTAAGTGGTGTATCCACTTCCACTCGTCTTGACGTTGTAGTCGATGGGGGGGGGGGGGGGGGGCTTTTTAGACTCAAGGTATTGCCCCATGGAAAGAGGCCTGGAGTTTTCCATCGCTCCAAGGTAGAAGGAGGTCCGGGTCCTTGGTCCTACGGGTCCAGGACTAATGGGAGCGGAGCTTCTGTAGTTAAATGCACAACTTGGAGCAGTAGCAAATTAGAGCCTCAAGCCTTAACCTAGACTTCACACGCGTAGAACATGGTGCCTGAAAGAGTCGCAACTTCAAGGGAACGGATATCACTGATCGCCACACAGAGTATAGCGAAGCCAGGCTCTGCACGACCGCTGCGATAGCTCCCGGATGTTCTCCCAAAAAGTTCGGCCCCTATCCAGTGTTATTCCCAAGTATTAGATATAATTTTCCCATCTAATATTGTTTCATATAACCTTGCCCCGCTGAAATGTATCACTCCGCATTCAACTACCCTCCCCCTCGCCCTAATTGGCTAATGCTTTCGCGTCATAGGCCATAGGCGGTGCCTTCTCGTCACATTTAAACCTGCAGTAAATAATAATTGCCGGGAAGATAAATAAAATCATACAAATAAGGATATGAAGGCATGCAAAAATACAAGTTTATAATGAACTGAGCAAATTTAAACAAAATGACTGAGCAATGAAACTGAAAGAGTTTATAATGAAAGGCCTTTGGCCTTTTCCACTGGAATTTTTTAAACCAGCACACATACCTTTCAAAAATGCTTGTCTTTCAGTCTTAAAAGTCGTGTCACGTCATACTTTTCGCGTGTTCTTCGTGTATATTTTGCGATTTGTATCTCGTTACAGTCTGATTGTCCTTAAATAACGTCTTCGCCACACAGCAATATCGCCTCTGTCTTTTAGCACATTTTTCTTGCCTCTTTTTTCATTCACAAATCCCAGCTTTATAAGCAATCTGCTGAAATTTGGTAAAGCTGCATCCTCATTTACAGCAGACGAAATGTTACTTATGTTAGGGAGTTCGTTTCTAAAGAAAAACTACACACATGACGACGCACAACACTTTTCACGTATTTTCTCCAAGCACGCACTTTTGTTTATTCCTGCTTTTGCCTGGAGTGGCAAGTTTTCCTGTTTTCTCAATTTCACATCGCAATGTTCCTACGGATCTAACACTCACACCTGTAGCTTCAGAGCACAGCTGTTCGACTTCTCTCACTGACAAAGACGGATTCTTCTCTGTGCGTGCATTAAACACATGCAACACAATTCTTTTTTCGCCTGTTTGTAAATAATTATCCTTGCGATACTTCAGCGAAAAACTGGCGGTAGACTCTGCCATTATACATATAATAAGTACATGCGCAATAAACGATCAATAAAATAATTTAGCTCCCGCACTCTCGAATGGCGATGTATGACTAATCCAGTTCAAAACAAGGTCAGTGATAAAAGTCTTATAAACAAATGTCACCACTAGCGCTAAATCACGTGCTATCGTGCCATGTGCTTGAGAGCAAAGGAACCTCCTCTTTACTTCGTTTAAGAATTAACATGCATTTCAGATAAATCAACTCTGTTGCGTAATATATTTAATTAAAACAGTTACGAAAATATAAATTTGACAATTCTCTTCCAACATATAATGATATATCACCATGTTAAATAACGAACTAATTTTTACCGCACGACAGTCTGCACCACAACAGCAACCAATGAGAGGTGATTAGGTCAAGTGACCGTTAAGAGATACTGGGCAAGCTTACGTGAAACAAGGTATTCTTCGCCTAGAGTAAATAAATGAGGGAAGGTTGGCGGGGTGATTTGTATATAAGGGCGCTAAACTGTTTGGTCATCAGCGAAGTTGGCGGGGAAGCGGCGCTTGGTAAACATGATGGTTTGGCTTTTCTGCACTTTAATACTACGATTGCATAAAATCTGTTCTATCCATTTCATTGCACCTTTTACTATTTTATTTTGGGTAAAAGAAGACTGAAGGTAAAGTCGAGGTAAAAGTGATGATCACATCCTTTTTGAAGTAAGTCGGTCATTATGTGATGGCTTTGAAATTCCATTCTCTTGATAAGAACACAAGAGAAAAAATTGTCCAATCTGATGTGTTAACTAGCCCTTAGCGTTTTATAAAAATTACCGCTGGGCGAAATCCAGAGCACATGTGCCGAATGACATGATAGTTGAACTTACACGCACGATGACTTCATTAACACAAATATATTATGCTGCAAACGTAACACAACTTCAATCCCTCGCATTTAATTCGAAAAACGTAATAAAATGTTGTTTTATTTCTTAAAACATTTTTGGGGCTCTCTTGTACTTTTAAATGTAAGATAATTTACTACATATATATTTTACCTAACATCTCGGAGGAAAGGATAAACGAGGAAACCAACCAGGACCCTCTCAGAAGTCCCTATCTCCACACATGACCCGTCCCACAGCTGCAGCAATCAAAAGGGTGCCCGTCAACCTGACAGCATTAATGGATTGTCACGCACCACGAGTCTAGCACAACTTAAATGTGTAGTGTTTAACGCCCGCTTTTACTACATACGGCACCGCAGGCGGTGACACTGATGATGCATGAGATGAAGATGGAGTACCGGTGGAATGAGATGGCGGGGGAAACCGGAGGTCCCGGAGAAAACCCGCCCCAACGCCGTGTTGTCCACCACAAATCTCACTTTGCGGTCGCCTGGGATCGAACCCAGGCCGCGTTGGTGAGAGCCAAGCGGTCTAACCACTGAGCCACGGCGTGGCCTAGGCACAACTTCAGGAAGGATGGTGAAAATAAGACAAGCATCCCCAAATTGACACGAAATTTGCACTTACTATTCCCCTTTAGCTATCTTTAGTACTCCAGATATTACTTGTAACCTATTTCTTAGGAGCAAATTGTAAATTTCCAGTTAAATATACATACATAAACGTTAAAGCACTGCACGTCGATTCTTCTGGTATAAGTGATTTCGCTGCATCACATTCCAAGTTTGCTGACTATTTACACTTTATTTACACCTAAGCAATAATTCAGATTTATTTATGTCTGACATTCATGTCTTTCATCGTGATGTAAGCATGGCATGATGTAAAGAAATATTAGTCACTGAACATAAAATTCTAGAGAAAGAAAATAAACAAGTGACGACGATGCTAAAATATCACTATCCACGAGGGAACTTGTAAGGGAAATGCTAACAGCTTAATCTACGATCAGTTAAGCAAAATAAGCATCGAAAACTGAAGAAAAATGGATGTCAAAATCCATTACACAACGACCAGAGTAGATTTGAATATCGCTTAAGCGTACATACAGTATTTCCAAATTCCTTTCATATCTAAAAGGACAGGAAGGACCACCTCTAAAACCTTTACCCCAATTATAACATGAATTTGTGAGCACACTTATCATATTTGTTTGTGTGTAATGGAACATACAAGGATTTAATTAAATTATTTCACGTATTAAGTTCAACGGAAGAAAGATTAAGAAAGTTTACATGAGGTTGCCTATATACAGCTCCAAATTTGAATTGAGGGATAAGTTGGGATAAGTTGGACACACCTAACTTCAAAATTAAACCTTTAAACAACTTTAAAACTTTTGAAATGCATTACTGAGATGTTACATCTCAGGAAAGGAACGCATAATAAATTTTAATCAAGATGTTCAGTGCCTTGAAAAAAGAGAAATGTGCAAGTGAACAATTTATTTAATGTAGTTGGATTTGTAGGTTTGCCTTCTAGAACTGGATTATTTCGGAGGGAACTCAAATGTGGTCTATTGTACCCATGCCCTCCTTGAGGGAAGAGATAAGAGCAAGGCCGTCCCTAGGAAACGCGACAGTGGAGCGGTCAGGGTCCCTACATTTTACTTAGATGGAAACCTTCCCCGGTAAGCCAAGACAACCAACATTCCCCACTACTGTGTTTTGGAAGTGGTCCCAAAAGCCGGTTCGGAGATCGGCAACCGACCTACCGGAGGAGGAAGAGGTTCAATCAGAGCATGTCATCCTGCCATGCACCACCGAGAAACCTACCGACACTTCTACCCTGAAAGAGACCACCAATTAAGAGAGATGTTTAGTAAAAGAAATGTACATTCACAGAACTATATAATGTGCATGCTTGACAAAACTTTGAAGACTATTAGAAAGAGGAAAAAGAAGTCGGATATTCCGCCGACGTTTCAGGTCATTTTGAGTGAACATTGGAGGGTTTTCCATCCTTATTTGGGGTAGCCGAGTCTCAATGAAATTATAAGGGATAAAGTAGCATGCACTGATCGAGGTGTCAGTCATAGCGTCACGAAACTAAACCAAAAACTACTGTATTAATATATTTTACAAGATGTTGCCTTCTTCCTTCGAAAAACGCACTAGAATGCAGTGACCTAATTATTGTATTTGTCTTCATAATCTTGTTACCATATCACGTGACCTGAGGATAACGCGTTCGAGCTTAGACCCTGCTCAGTTTCCAAGAGATAAGACAATATTTTTCGTGTTCATTAGCTGCAAAAGGTTACATTTTTAAGTTTACTTCTCCTTGTCATAATTATGACTACATGCTGTTGTGTTTTCCTATTATTACACCTAAAGATACATTTAATCTCTAAAATGTAACAAGTATTATTGCAAGCAAACTGCGCTAAATCGGCAACACATGAAAGGTTTTCCAAAAACACAAAATTGAATTGGTAGAATATTAAAAAATGAAATAAATATTTCTGATGTTAATTTTAATATACCCATTTCTACAGATGGAGGTATTTCTATTTGCGCAGGACTGTTAATTCAAAACTAAATGAGTAAATTTGAAATTTAGACGTGAAAATATACGAACCACACATCCTTTCTCAATATCCAGAAAATAGAGGTTTCGTGGAAATCAAGGAAATGTCTCACTTTTTAGGAAGCAAAATGTACATTTAAGCTGTCAATCATAAGTAGGGCTCCTTTTAGAAACATTAAACAAAGATTTAGTCCAAGGGTATTTAGAACGCTTTGAAGATGATACACAAATGGTTTCCTTATCCAAAACCAACTTCAATTCGCAGTAAGAAAACTATAATTATAACTGGTCGACAATGCTAATGCTGCAGTGAAACCTTCTACCACAGATGCCCTCTCGTTTTGTCTCGCTTTTTCATATTACAGGCCGTGTCATTCTACTGCGGGTAGATGACACAGAGGCTTGCGCGTTGGAACTTCCTTCGACGCAAGCGCCTCCCAGCCCGCAGTTAATTCATCTCATCCGTTCCTCCTGTGTGTATGCATCAAAGATTTAATTGCGATACGAGGTGTGTACTCCTAGACTTAATCTACCTCTCTATGAGGTTGGTTTGGAGTTTTGAAGAATCGATCACAACTTTTAAAAAGAACGAGTTTTTTTATTTTAAAAAATTATTTCAAGTACTTGTATTCAATTGATTTATTTTATAATTTGTATGGTATAACCAATTTCTCGAAACTATTCTACTGACATGGTATGAAATTCAGTGTAAATTAAAAGTAGTTTTAAGATCGGTTTCATTCGTTTTAATCATAAACACACACATTCAGACTCTGTGCAGGATAAATAATATTTGAGAAAGAACATTTCTCTGCCAGTTTTATTAAATAATGTAATATTCGAAACAGCTGATTACAATAAAGGTGCATTGGAATGATGGATTCTTTAGTGCGGAATAGTGCTTCTCAACGTTCTAGCACACATAGAAAAGGCTACGATTTTACCAACCCATAAAAAAGGGTGATAATTCAGCTTTGTTATGGCAGTTGGCAATCGTAGATGTTTATAGCTTTCTCGTATCGTTGAACTGTTAAAGATGTTTTACGATAATGCAAAATGCCAAATGGTTGTAGTAACTGGATTAATATACCTTAAGCTGATGTTACAGAAGAGATTGGATTATCTGGTTAGAAGCTACATTAGAAAACTGAAGTACAGTAAGTTCAAAATCTGATGTTAAAATCACACGTCTTTCTCTTCCCAGTGTAGTGCATATATTGTCGCGGCACGGGCATTAAAGTTGCGGCGCAATAAGACAGTCGGCGGTAATAATGAGCCTTGCTGAGCAGTGCTAGCCTTGCTAGCGGTGCTATTGTTAGCGGGCACCGGCGGCAGCGATAACAGAGGTAAAAGCCCCGCCGGCTTAGATTAGGTTACGCTTCTAGAAGGCGATAGAATGTTCGAATTATGAATAAAACACCCAAAATGATTTACGGGGAGTACATCAGTTATTCTTAAAATGTGCAGGTACTTAAGAGGTTTTCTAATCAAGATTTAATATTGACTTATGCAAAATGCACTTTCAATCGTTAAAATAATTTTATCCACATTCTTTGGTGACAATCTATTTGTTCACACATTAGCTACTAACGTTTTCGAAAGTAAATCAGTTCGGATGGTGCTAATTTACTTGGGTACACGTTAAGTGAAGTTCAACATTCATTAAATTGGACAAAAATGTTTATAAAAGGTTTAGAGTTATGGCAAAGTAGCTTGATTCCTATTTGCCGATAAGTGTTAAGATTGAATGAAATTTATTTGTCAAATTCCCTTCATGAGCAATCGCGAATTTGGCAGAGCTCTGCCCTTCTGCTGGGGAAGGTCCTCCGCTGGCGCCCGGAAGGAGACCTGCGGTTGAGGCACAGAAGGATCCCTTGGGTCCGATTTGGCGCCCGCGTCGTAAACATTCTCATGATAAAAACATTGTTTCTGAAGATTAATCTTATCAAGAAAACAGTTTATTTCGAACTAACACGGTTTAAATACTGAAACAGACGGCAGGTATTAAATGTGTTAAATTAAAAAAAAATTGTTGACACCGAACACTTGCTAATGCATTAATAATTGTAAAATCTGATGTACGTGTATTTGATTTCGAATTTTTATTGTTTTTTCGTTGTAGTCTTCTAATCACACAATGTATATTTCATTATACCATGATTTAGCAATTAAATTATGGCCACATAGAAGAAACAATTCGTTAGCTCTGGGATGGAAAAAGTTCACGAATCATAGAGAGTAAATTTTACCTGAATACTATACATCCATGTTCCATGCTGGCCGGGTTACTATCTCATAGGATATTAATTCTTTTCATTAGCTCACCCCTCCCCTCTTTACCGTCAAGTGCCCAGCTTGCGATGTTCTAGAAGGCATCAGACAAGTGAAAATCGAGTCGACATCTCGATTCAGTTGTTTTTGCAGGTATCCGAGTGCAGTAATCGAAATTCGAATGCAGCAATTACGGCATTAATAAACGGAAAACGAGTATTCCAATACAAGATTCAGTATTGCAGAACATCCAAAAAAGAAATACATCGACATTTTGCATTGAAATACACATAACAGTAACTACTTTCTTCAGGAGTAACAAAGTGCACCGTTTCAATCTATTTTCGACTTAAATGCATAGTTTTAAATTAAAATCGAATACTTCCCCTGTTGCATTCTAATTATTTCAATTCATAGCCTCGCGTATATATCATGAACATGGTACGGTCATTAATAAAAATAATAATAGTAATTGCGTGTTGTTTCATCAAACCTTCTTTAATTTAGATAATTAATGTTTTATGATATTCTGAAATAGTGAAAAGCCTTTCACTACAATATTAGTTCTTCAAAGTAAAAAATTCCCTCACCTCGGATAAATAAAGCAAATGCTCTAATAAAAATCAGATGAATTCACATGACTTTCTCTACCCTCTGATATTTAAGATACATGAAGGTCACCTGTTTCTCCACGTGGGGAGCTGCAGTGTTGCTGAAAAATTAATGGATATTTACCCATGCAATGTTCCAAATATAGAAACAAGCGTTCGAGATTATCTCACCTCAACCAAACCATGCACATTGAATCTATATACTAGCCTAATTTATGTACAAATATAAATTGTTCTCAATTCACATTCACAGCATTATAGTCTACACAGATGTATTTTTTTAAATAATTTATTATCGACTTTGTCAATTGGGATGGTTACAAGGACGCCGGTGTGCCGGAATTTTGAACCGCAAGCTTTCATGGTTATGGTCTATGTCTTTGTGATAGTCCTCAGTTCTTTTTTTTCCGATGTAAAGAGCAAGAGGGCGGCATCAACAATATCACGCGACGTACCGGCATAGTGAATAACAAAGCTGCCGCCTTTTCCTAGGAGTCCTTCTATGATACTTTCAAATGTTCCGTCAGTCCAACCCTTCGACAGCATGGTCGGCGTTTGCCCAGGTTTCATCCAACCTCACCATTTCACGCAAGTTCTTATGCAGTATTTTTCATAAAAACAAAGCCTTTAGCGCTACATCTGATTTTTCGAGTATTAGTTTTCTGTTATTTATTTTTGGAACTCAAATCCCAGATCATGGAGGAGAGCTAAGACTTCCTTCAAATAACTCTGCTTCTTTAATAATAATAAAAAAAAAAACCTAAGTGTGGTAGGATGCTGCTTTTGTATGTAATAGTCATAGATATGCCTTATGACATCTAATTGAAAAAAACTAAGGAGATTAGGAGTTACAATTCCTGATGGATCCGGCTGTAGATGCTTCTCTTCAGAGATTACAGAAACAGTCCACTCACTTATTTTAAGGGTACACGTAGTCTTTTTCCTTACTTAGTTGAAAAGAACAAGCGATTCAATGTAAGAAGCAAATTCTCCTCTTCCTATTCCAAGAACTCTCGAACTCTCTAGCTTGACTATGCTATTAAACAACCCAACTGTAAGCTGATCTTTGTCTTGGACCATGAATCGGTCTACCTCTAATCCTACTGCCACTAAGTCTTGCTTCCATTAGGACTCACAGATTTAAACGAAATAGGCAAAGAACAAAACGCAAAGCCCGCCTCAGTAGCGTAGATGGTAGCATGTCTGCCTCACGTTCAAGAGGTCCCGAGTTCGAATCTCGGTCAGGGTGAGTTACCTGGATAAGATTTTTCCGGGGTTTTCGCTTATCCTGAAAGACGAATGTCGGGTAACTCTAAGCTCATTTGAGCATCATTTCACCCATTTCATTCATCGTCCTATTACTAAACGTTGGAGGTAAATTACAAACAAAAACAAACGCAACTGCTCGCTCAAGTAAATTCTGTTTCCCGCACAGTGATAACTGACCTGAGGAATAGGCGATTAACAATGTAACCAATGTGGCAACATTTGTTAACGTTTCCATAGCAACGGCTTCCTCCACTCACCTCCCTTGCTTGACATCTGTCGTGGAACTTCTTTTGAAAATCAGTCTTTACTTGACCGTTTTACGTTTATTCTTCTATTTTATGTTAATCAAGATTAACTTTTATATAAATAATTGCATTAAAATATTTTCTTGTCGGTGGAGTAGGAATACAACACTACACTTAAGTGATAATTAAATTTCTTAAGAGCTGATAGCTTTGTGATGGCTTTGAACTTTCGCTTTCTAACAAATATTTCCAAGCAAATCTTAATATCGATTTTTTTTTTTTCAAAATCCGAAACATGGGTACTTTACTGCTAGGTGTTTGTAAATTAAAATCACTAAAATATTAAACATAAATTGATTTTAATACGCTTAAATTATAACCAGATTATCAGGTAAAAACAGTGTAATTTTCACAAATTTCTATCATTGGTGTCTGCAAGGAGACAGGGTGGGTTGAAGTAAACAATTTATACAGGCATTTGCAAGATACCAGTTAGAATGTGTGACCGGATGTTTACATATGGTATGTTTCTTTCCCATTTTTCCACGTCTCATAGGTACTTATCATTAAAAGGATGAAAAGGCAGTAAATTATAAGTTGGACATTAATTGTTCTTTCACACTAGCCGTGTGTAGGACGCACTATGAAAGGGTAGAGCCAGACTGAAAAATTTAATGCCGGTATTTGAACCACAGATCTTCTGGTCTCCGTCCAGACGCTCTAAACCATTGAGCTACTATGGCCAACGTGCCGACATGACATTAAATTCTCCGACTGACTCGTGTTTTTCCCGGTAAACCACTAGGAGTTCTCATAAACACATGAGACAATTACCTTAATAGCGACTTATTATGCTGTAAGTACTTTAAGGCCCGGGCTTTATAGTTCGGACCACTATTAGGTACAATTAATGGAAATTAATTGTTCTTTCACACTAGCCGTGTGTATGACACACTATAAAAGGGTAGAGGAAGACTGAAAAATTTATGCCATAGCCGGGATTTGAACCACAGATCTTCTGGTTATACGAGTCAGTTGGAGAATTTAATGTCATGTCGGCACGTTGGCCATAGTAGCTCAATGGTTTAGAGCGGCTGGACGGAGACCAGAAGATCCGTGGTTCAGATCCCGGCTATGGCATTGAATGTTTTCAGTCTGGCTCTACCCTTTCAAATTATAAGTTCTGAATGAAAAATCGCCACTTATAAGAAATTTACAAGGTGGAAAATCTCTGCCATTGGATGATACCTGGTGATGGAAGGTAATAAAATTATGCATAAATGAAATTCCTGTCACAATGTCAAGAATTATTGAACGAGATTGGAAAATTTCTGGCATCTCAATGTGAAACCTGATTTACTAATCTTAGACTATTCATAAGCTGAACCAAATTAAATCATTTCTGGTTTTTCGGGTAGACTCGCTTCATCACCAGCGTTTGCAACACTGCTTTGTTCTAATATTAAGGGTGTCTGATAAAAACAGGGTTGTGTGAGGGAATTCAAATGGTAAAAATAACATGGAGTATTAATGAATGCACTCTATGCTGGCGTCACTTTGTGTTGCCTCATTCAACATGCTTCTCTATTCTTTGCTTTCAAAGCTACACTTCATAAATTCCGATTCTGCTCCAACTGTCTTTAAATGGTTACATTTTCTTATACAAAAGAAGGTTATAAGAATTATTACTAGCACAAATCTTCTGCAAAGGTCTTTTTAGAAGATTGAAGATAGTAGCCCTTCCTTGCATATATTCTCGATCATAAAATTCTTTCTATGCTTTCGGGGTTCATTTATAACAAATAATGTAATTCACAGAATAACTACTAGACAAAAGTGTAATATGTATTATCCCAGTGCTAAACTTTCCTTACTTCCAGAATGATGTGCATTATGAAACCTTCAACATGTTTGGCATTCTACCAAATGATCTTACAGGGAAAATAGATAATTTCAGTGCTTTTAAAAATGTTGCTAGAGCACCCATGTTCAAACTCATTTTATTCTGTGCAAAATTATCTGAATGACAAATTATCCTGATAATGCTTACGTAGCTCTGGAAGTAGAATCAAACTGTACCAATTACAAATATTTACCTTAAATTCCTGTTTAAAAGCTATTTCAATGTATATGTTGTGAAAAAATGACAAAATCCAATATAAAAAATGAAATGTACTGGCAAAAGTCAAGTGAAAGTTAAATAAAAGTGTTTCACTTTGAATCATATATAATTATTTATACCTTGTTTTCTATATTAGCTGTATATAATGTGTCTCTTAGATTAAATGTTCAAGTATATATGCTATTAAACTGTATATCTCATGAAATTTTCAAAATTCAGTCCTTTGGCTACAGGTGAACCTACTGGAAGAATCGAATCTAATCATTTTGGAATGTACAAATAACCGAATTTTGTCAAGTTTAAAAACATACATGCTCAAAACATCCTTATCAACTGATTATATTTTAAGTAAGCAAGGATTTTCTTTTGTAGGTATAAGAGCTTTCACGTGTGAGTTTAAGCAATGTGAAATTTATAAGTTCTAAAATTCGACTTTTTTTTCGAAATTAACAGCCGTTTTATTAGAAAACGAGAAGTTCATCACATTTTCAGAGATCTCAGGTGGAACACTTTTGCCGTTTGGTAAGCAAACCTTCGATATTCTCCAACAGTTTAACGACAATGCTATTATAAATATAGTACATTTTTTTTAAATACCGATTTACACTGGTGAGCTACTTTAGCTAATCTATCAAAAATATATTATTTGTCATACCTTTCAGTTCCTGTAAGTACGTCCTACCCATTGTCACTACTTTCACTCACAGCCAAGGTAGGGCTCCTTTCCTCACGGTGGTCACTGCGCTTATGCCATGCACTTTGCACTCCTGCAAACACACTACTCGCTGCCGATACCCGATCTGGTTCGAGGGGAAGTACCGCTCGTTTGCTGACGATGCGTCATGTGAGGACCTGAGAGCTTCATGCCAACCGATGCCAACAGAGGTCACTGACTCACGCCAAGATACCAAACTTCGTGGAAAATATATCCTGAAGAGGTTGTTGACAACTTCAAATCTTTCACGTAAACAGTGAGGACAAATTGGGCGATATCTCAAACCGATAAAAATAAGTCTGATATTCTTTCACTGTTATTCTCCTGCGTACTCGCAGTCATGTCCATCCAAACCTCCGAATTTAAGAAACTAACAGTGGCCAGCTACTATTAATACTGTCTGATAGAAACCAATGGCAATGGTATTTGTATATTCTCTCAAGAACCAAGGGAACTGTCCAGAATTATGCTTTTCTGATAGTTTTATGGGGGAAAATTAATTAAATAATCTATAAAAATTGTTGTTATGAATTTAAAATTAAATGTTTATACAGATAGAAGTTAGCTCTAGTCACTTTCAAACAAAGCTTAAATTTTAACATAAAAATAAGAATTGAAACATCTATCAAAATAGTGTTTTAGGAAACAATCTTTATTCCAGCATAGCAAAATGCTGCCATTTTGAATAATTAAATTAGGGATGTAAATTAATTTTGTGAAACTGAATTAGGTTCATGTGTCAGGAAATAGGTATTTCAAGACTTCGATAGCAACCTTTCATGGTTGATCCATAGAGACGAATTCATTATTGAATGTCACTACTTGTTATACGCTTTAATCTGTACCTGACCCTTAATGGTACCAATGAGACAGTGATTTGTGCTCTGGGGAAGTTTTAAAAGATATACATAAAACAAAGAGAAACTCTTCCGATATTAAAGTTAATAAATACAACCGCTTTACTTTTGTTGCAAAAGGCATAAACATTTAACTAAGTGTGAGTTGTTTCAAAGAACTCACAAAACAGACTTAAATAAACTTTATGCAATATGCCTCTATATAGCAAGTATTTACTAACTTATGCCCGATTTCACCAACAGATGTTAAGACTTAACAAAATTTTAGCAATAGTAAAACAAAAATTGCATTTCGCCAACAAGCGTTAGCTTAACACCCGTGTTAAACCTCTTGTTAAACTAACAAACCAAATTTCTGTTGTTAAGTCCTTCATATTGTAAATAGTCAAGATGGCGGGCATGAACGCAGCTGTTGATGTCGATTTGCTATATTTAAGACCGTCTAGATGACATTTGTAATAAAGTACGGTCTATGAGGAGAAATTATTTTGAGGAGCTATCAGAAGAAAATGTTCTACAGAGGTATAGACTGTCCAAACAAGTTGCTGTGAAGCTTACTGCGAAAGTAAAAGAGAGTTTAGAACATGCATCGAAAGGAACATGTCGATCTCGCCTTTGCTTCAAGTATCAATAACTTTGGGATTTTATAATTCACTGAATTATGCGGGTAATACACTGTCCACCTCCCATCTTGAAACGTTCAAGTCACTAGTAACTAGTCCTTCCTCGCTCCTCGTTTTAAATTTACGCAATACTAAGTTAGAACATGCATCGAAAGGAATATGCCGATGTTGCCTTTGCTTCAAGTATTAATAACCTTGCGATTTTATAATTCACTGAATTATGTGGATAATACCTGCCGTTCACCTCCAATCTTGAAACGTTGAAGTCACTCGTAACTTGTCCTTCTTCGCTCCTCGTTTTAAATTTACGTAATACTGAGTTAGAACATTCATCGAAAGGAATATTCCGATCTCGCCTTTGCTTCAAGTATTAATAACTTTGCGATTTTATAATTCACTGAATTATGTGGATAATACGCTGTCCACCTACCGTCTTGAAACGTTCAAGTCACTTGTCCTTCTTCGCTCTTCGTTTTAAATTTACGCAATACTGAAGAAGTTCTTTCGTGCTTGTAGTAGTGACACATGTAGTTGAATTAAATTCGTTTCCAATGTGTTCCCACGTGACATCTTTCTCTTTTACATTCACGCATCTGTTCTGTTATTTTCCTTACACTTCGTCACCGATTCAATTAACAATTCTTTCTTCATCGATGAAAAATTTGTCTCACGGCTTTTGTTTACGATTTTGTTCACCCGCCATTTTTCAGCTGTGTGCAGACGAAAATGAGCATTGCAGTACGTTCAGAAAATAATACGACTTATCCATAGCCTTCTATATCTGTAATATTTACAATTTTCTTGGCGTTAACACGTCTTTGTTAACATTTTCAGAAAACAGGTTGGTGAAATGCAAGAAATTTAACAGTAGTGTTAGCGCTGTGACAATTGTTACGTTGCATTTGTTAACGTTTATTTTAACATCTGTTGGTAAAATTGGCATGAGTGTCCTAGCCAAAAGGTTATCGGTGTAAAAAAGGCAAATCTCTTATCCATAGATACTAAATACTACTTACTAAGCAAGGTGGCGCTTTCGGGAGGTTTTGTGTTCCATGCTGACTTTCCAAATACATGGGTTCTCTAGCCGAATGCCGTATGCTACGAAGGTTAACTACAGCCCCAAAATTTATTGTATATTTCACTTCACTTCTACTTACACTTCATCTTCATCCTGCTTGCCTTTTTCAGGGTTGCAATTGACGTTGGGAGTGCTGGATGGCAGGGAAAAGGGATGTTCTAAGTAAACCTTCGGCTTTTGGATCGAGGATGGTCTCCGAACCCGGGCCCCTTAATGGAGTGTGTAATACTAACGGTTGTTCCGGCTGCTACCAGGGATCTAAATCCGAAAACTGTAGGAAGCGTGCCCTCTGCTGTCACGTCTCCGGTCAACCTGTTTTCTATCACCTCACTCCTCCCTCCCATACAGTATAAACACGAGAGGGCGTACAACATTTGTCAATAGTGATCTAATGGGTCTACACTTTCATTAATATGCATCCAACTTTTTTTCTGACACGTTTTCTCCTACACAGTTCCTTTGGTAGCATCTAACGTAATTCTTTCTTAAAGTTGAAGAACCTGGTAAACGCTCATTTTAAGGAATACGCGAAAGCTTACAATTATTCATTCTGTACAATGGAATTTGTGGACAATTGAATGCTTCACAGAGTTCTTAAAAAAAGAAGAACCTTCAAGTTGTTGTTAACCTCGAAATTTGTTTCTCCCTCCACCAGTTGGTCCGTCTATACAATAAACTGTTTTCGGTGACTTTTCACTTCGCAAACCTTACAGAAAAGTATATCCCATCCGCGGAGAAAACCTTTTTACCATTACGCAAAACAAAATTCGTTAACTTATACGTCGCACTTTGCTTTACTTAAGGCGTGTGGAACTCTACATCTCAATTCTTTTATACTGTGTAAAAGACACCTTATCTGCACCTGCAATTCAGAAGACATTAACAAACACAATGTGTCTTCTGCTAAAGAATGTGCCTATCTGCAACTTCTTAGTGTGACTTACAACTGGTGATTGCTCAGTCCATAGAAGGGAAAGGAAGTGTCTAGTCCAGCTTCCTGAAACTTCCGTGAAATTTTAATCTGATACTGCTAAGAACAAGCAAAGAATTTACTAAGAAATGAAATGTAAAGAACGGAAATGTTCTTTTGCTCTTGAAAACAAAGGCAAAATGCACCTAAGACATAATTAAAAATGCATAGATGTGCAATAAACGTTACTAAATTACAGCTACATAAAATGCACAATAAAAACGATATGGTTTTGTTAAAAGCCGTAAAAGATTCCTACACCACAAAATTAGCAAAAAATCTAATTAAGTGTGTCAGTGGCTCGCATTTGGGAGGTGCGGGTTCGCAAACCGTGGCCGGCTATCTGACCCATGGGTTCGTCGGGGGTTTTCCCGGATCGCCAGGCGAATTTTCCGCCCCTCCATTTCACCTCCATCATCATTTCACATCATCTGTCATCTGGTGGTATCTTTCAGGGTAGAAATGTCGGCGGGAGTCTCGGCGCTGCATGACAAGATGGTATACTCCTGGTAAACACTTCCTCTTCTGGTAGGACTGTCTCCAGGTTAGCCTGATGGGCAGTTTCAGGACCACAGGGGATGGCATTCCGGCCGTACTGGCCTGCCGGGGAGTTTACAACTAATAAATAATAGGTATCCTACCCTTCGGACTGTCGTGAATCCTTGGGACAGCCACTCTCTGTCTGCTCTCGCCTCATCCTTCCTCCTGGGGATACCCCACTTGGGGCATAGGTACAATAGACTAAGACTAGAACTTCCTGCCGAGTCCCCTCCGGAGTACAATCCAACCCAATCCATCACAATCCTAGCCCTAATTATATGTAGCTATTCGTAATCGATACGTCTTTCGGTTTTTTTTTATTTACATCCTCCAACGTTAAGTCATCGGACGATGGGTGAAATGATGCTCAAATGAACCCAGGTTCCATTGAGCTTAGAGTTACCCAACATTCGTCTTTTAGGATAAGGGAAAACCCCGGAAAAACCTTATCCAGGTAACTCACCCTGACCGAGATTAGAACTCGGGACCTCTTGAACGTGAGGCAGACATGCTACCACCACGCTACCGAGGCGGGCGCTCTTTCGATATTGGATCGGTTGTGGAACATAGGTAAGCAAATTTATAAAACAAGAAACAGGGCATTTTAATATTTTTATCAGCGAAAAAAAGGAACAAAGGATGACTATAGACCGTTTTGCTATACCTTTTCTTTTTTTTTTTTTTTTTTCGTAATTTACGTCCTCCAACGCTAAGTCATATCGGACGATGAATGGAATGAGTGAAATGATGCTCAAATGTGCCCAGGTTTCATAGAGCTTACGTGCTTAGATTTCCAAACTAATATAAAAACTAATCAGTAAATTAAGTAAAAGTCATACTTTGCGTGATAAATTAGTACTCAGTTTTACCAAACAGTCTTAAAGCAGTACTCGTTGGTATTTTGGCTACAAACAGATCTTCTATTAAGATGTTCCATTTGTCACACAACACTTTGACAAAGTGCAACAAATGTAGTTTATGTTCACCCTATTGTTGTTATGATCAAAACCTTCAAAATTTGTAAGGTAACAAAACTTATTTCATTTCTTTTGGTTTAATTTTCCTCGGAAAAAATAAAGAAAAAAAAAAGATTAAAAAAATAATACATGCATAATGATGTACTCTAACTTCGTAACTCAATGGATGGAGGACCTGCCTCCTGTGGGAAGGGTCTGAGTCGATTCCCGGCTAGAAACGTGGGATTATTTTTCTCTAATTCTATCTTTTCCAGAGTCTGGAATAAGAGAGTGCCGCGTCGTGGCTGAGTGTTAGACCGCTCAACTCTCACCTAGGTGGCCCGGTTTTTGCGAGCGCAAAAACGGAGCTGGGGCGGTTTCCTCCGGGATCTCCGGTTTCCCCCGCCATCTCATTCCATCGGTGCTCCATCTTCATCTTGTGAGGGCAAGAGAAAAGGAAGAGAGACAGAATGAATGTGTAGTGTTTAACGCCCGCTTTTACTACATACGGCACCGCAGGCGGTGACACTGATGATACATGAGATGAAGATGGTGCTCCATCTTCATCTTGTGAGGGCAAGAGAAAAGGAAGAGAGACAGAATGAATGTGTAGTGTTTAACGTCCGCTTTTACTACATACGGCACCGCAGGCGGTGACACTGATGATACATGAGATGAAGATGGAGCACCGGTGGAATGAGATGGCGGGGGAAACCGGAGGTCCCGGAGCAAACCCGCCCCAGCGCCGTGTTGTCCATCACAAATCTCACTTTGCGGTCACCTGGGATCGAACCCGGGCCGCCTTGGTGAGAGCCAAGTGGTCTAACCACTGAGCCACGGCGCGGCCTAAGAGAGACAGAGAGAGAGAGAGAGAGAGAGAGAGAGAGAGAGAGTGTGTGTGTGTGTGTGTGTGTGTGTGTGTGTGTGTGTGTGTGTGTGTGTGTGTGTGTGTGTGTGTGTGTGTGTGTGTGTGTAATCTAATGCATAGAACTCTAATGCCCGATTTCACCAACAGATGTTAAAATCGACGTTAACAGACGTAACGTAACAATTGTAACAGCGCTAACAAAGCTGTTAAATTTTACGCATTTCACCAACCTGTTTTCTTAAAACGTTAACAAACACGTGTTAACGGCAAGAAATTTGTAAATATTACAGCTATAAAAGGCTATGGTTGAGTCGTATTATTTACTGAACGTACTGCGATGCGCTTTTGTTTTCATTTCCGTCCGCATACAGCTAAAAATGGCGGATAAACAAATCGTAAACAAAACCCCTGAAACAAATTTCTCGTCAATGGAGAAAGAATTGTTAACTGAATTGGTGACAAAATATAAGGATATCGTGGAAAATAGGAGGTCGGATGCGGTAAATGTAAAAGAGAAAGATTTCACGTGGGGAAAAAATTGGAAACGAATTTAATTCAAATGTGTGTGTCATTACTAGAAACACGAAATATCTTCTTCAGGATTCCGTAAATTTAAAACGAGGTGCGAAGAGGCACAAGTGACGAGTGACTTGAACGTTTCAAGACGGAAGGTGGACAGTGTATTATTCACATAATTCAGTGAATTATAAAAGTTATTAATACTTGAAGCAAAAGTTAGATCAGCACATTCCTTTCGATGCATGTTCTAACCTCTCCTGTACTTCCGCAGTAACCTTGATAACATCTTGTTTGGACAGTCTATACCACAGCAGAAAATTTTCTTCTGATAGCTCCTCAAAACAATTTCTCCTGATAGGCCGTACTCTGTTACGAATGCCATTTACATGGTCTTAAATATAGCAATTCGACAACAGCAGCTGGGTTCACGCTCGCCATCTTGACTATTTACAATTGTTAAGGACTTAACATCAGAAATTTGACTTGGTAGTTTAACAAGAGATTTGACACGAGTGTTAAGCTAACATTTGTTGGTGAAATGCAATTTTTGTTATAACTACTGTTAAACCCGTGTTAAGTCTTATCTGTTGGTGAAATCGGGCACAAGAAAACACCAATGACAACTGTACAGGAGATGACACTACTCCCTATGTTCCAACCGATATGACCATTGCAGTTAAAGGCGAAGTATGAATGGAATAATTAACAAACTATTTTTATTGTTATTGGTGGGGAGTAAAACAAAATCTATCTGTGCACTCACATGACTTTCTCTTCTCTTGTAAAAACTATTCCAAGAAATGTCTATTCCTGTATCTACATCACGTTAATGTACGTTATTTTATTGCTAATTTTCTTGTAGTTACGAGGGGGATATGGGAATACAGTAGGCTTTAAGTGATGGTCAAATGTTAAGAGCTGGTTGCTATGTGGTGGCTTTGAAATTCTGTTGTTTGCATGGCTAAGAAATTAAAAAAAAGAGGAAAAACAGTTTCCCTTTGGAGAAAAATTCCAAGAATTGGAAAATTCAAACAAATAACAAAGAACATCACCAAAATGGTTTACTCAGGAATCAATGCACCATTGCCTCACTCGAATGTCACTCATTATCCCCTGCCTGTAAACATCACAAAGCTGATGATAAATTTCAATTGGCCTATTGTTTTGAACCAACAAAACCAGGTCACAGGCTGCACTTGACAAGTGGCGGGATTTTCTATTGCAGGGCACATTTTGACGACTCAAAGAGAACAAAGTAAACAACGCATAGTCTTCAGGCTACAACAGCTGGATGGGTGCTGAATGTAGGAGGAACGTTCTCACACCAAGGTGGCGGCTCTAGCCCCACCTATCGCCATGATAGGCCAAAACGTCTGTTCAAGTCTGTCTAGTCAGGTCGGCCGCCTCCTTTGACGAACTCTTATAATCGTTTTACAACACAGACCCTCTTTCTCGCAGTCCTTTCTGCAAGGTTGCCACCCTTCTCGATACGTCATGGGTATCGTACGAGGTTTCGTCTAAATAAATTATCTTATGTCCATTACTGCGAAACTTCCTTAGTTTTGACACACACACACACACACACACACACACACACACACACACACACACACACACACACACACACACATATATATATATATATATATATATATATATATATATATATATATATAGATCGCCAAGCAACAATTCTACTGGATTCCATAATAACCCTTATCTTATTCAAAGTGCGGTATTTGAAACCAGCTCCTATAAGGACAGTGGAACGTGTGAATGCCTCAAACAATCGAATTTTTGTTTTAAGTCTTATAACAATCTGCAAGATTTTACGAATCCAATGATATATTGCATTATAGGTATTCTTAATATTTAAGCCTTTTAAATGGTAATTTAAATATGGCGTCACCATCTCCACGCCCCCTTTTAAATACATACATAACCATTGAAATTAAAATTGTTATAAGTTTGTGATTTGTGGCAGCAGAGCTATGCGGTAAATTTTATGCTTGTTGCTGGTATCTCTGCTGCAGATGTGGCTGCATGTGTATTTGCAGAAGGCTCTTACAATATGACGAATTGTTTACATTTGAAGTACATGCGGATTATAGTTGCAGTTTTGTTTACAGTTCAAATTATCGACTTGAGTGTTATTTATTCAAAGTGATTTGAAGCTTTGCTATAAATATGGGTAGAGTAAAGCGTTTCGGTTGGATTAAGGCAGTGTTTTGTCATAAAAACACAAAAAACAGTGACATTGATAGTGTATCTAACCTTCCTAGTTGCAGTAAATTTTCAGCTTCTACAAAAGAATTGTCTCACATTCAACCAGATGATGATGATAACAGCTTTTGCGTGGATAACAGTGGAGCTTTTCTAATTGTAGAGCTATCATTGTTATCCAAACTGGTACAGAAAAGTACAGGATTATGGTGCAGGAATGTTGTAACTTTTGGTGAGTTAGCTGAAAAACCTGTTATTTTAGTTTCTTGCATTTTCCCACAAGTTGCAACTTTACATGTTTGGGTACACATTTCTCAGAAACCACTTATGTTAGAGGTCTGAAACTTTTTGTAATGTCACAAACCATTATGTTTAATAAAATGACCGTAAAGATATTTTCAGGTAAAACATTTTGAATTTTTAAAAATTTAAATTCTGTGGACTTTAAGGGAAAGAATAATGATATCAAATTCAACACTTTTTTGTCTATATACTTCACTATATAAAAATCCTAATACGGTCATTTTATGCATCACTGAGTACTTTATTTCTTCTAAAAATTGGATTCTTTGTGAAAACAATTATGGCGGTTATGTGTAACTAAATAATAACTTCTGTTTAGAAAATTTCCATTGTTGACGTCATCTTAGAAAACATCTGAGAAAAGTTATGAATTTATATTACATGTTTTGCTTTATCAACATATTAAGAAATAGTTGCTTGTTAGATGGTATGAATTTCATTGCCCTGAGACAAAGCAAACCCATGAATTTTGATTTTTCAAAAGTGTGTAGTTAAACGCAAGCATTGTACTTTCCACACGTCCCTCTGTCCTTAAGAGGCCGCGCAGAGTGCAGTGCCCATAAGGAAAATCACAAATTTCTTGCAAATGTGCAACCAATTCATCTAAGGTGGGCGCTCTCCCTTTCCCATAGAATCTATACATTTCTCGGCGAATTAAATCGTATGTTAAAGAAACGTCTCCTTTTGTTTTCACACTTGATCGGCGTCTTTGGTATTCCTTTCGTCACAATTCTTCTTACTGTATTTCTGTGAATACCCAGAATTTATCAGGTTCATTGCAAAACCCCTTACCAAGATTATTTTTCAGCACATATTTATATGTGTTCAAAACAAGCGCTTGAATTTTCTTAGAAAGAGTTCCCGTTATAACTTTGTTTTTTGAGGCTTTTTCAGTAATATAACTCGGCCCAGCAACACTTTCCAATTCATTCACACTATTGCCATCACTTTAATTATTTTCACTTGACTGAAGGTTATCTACTACTTCATTTGCATTTCCCACCCACAGTCTCCACATCGTGACACACAACGAATTTCTGTACGTAATGAAACAGATCAACTGGAAGTTGGAACTTTGGCAACTGAGAACCCACGTGGAGTAAACATGCAACTGTCATTTCCAGAAAATCAGGGTTGCTATTGGTCCTCAACGACAGTGTTCTATTTCTGAAGAGTGGAGGTAGATTTATGACGGTCATTAGTGGGCGGTAGGACTTTGACGCGCAACTGCACTCGCGTTGACTAGACAGACTTTACTTTCTGGACAGTCCTCGTATAACGCGATGGAATATTGTGACAAGGAGAAAAAAGAGGGAATAAAAATCAGTTTGTGTGAAACGACAAAACGGGCGGCTGCAATGGTGATAATTTACTTTTGTGTATAATAATAATTAATTGGCTAACCTTTAATATCATACACACGCAGCTCCCAAGTGCTCAATTTGTAGTTTTCGTCACTTACTGTACACCAGGTTATTAATATTTCGCTCTTCTAGTAAACAAGATAACAAAGGAATGCCGTGGTTTGTCACTGAAGAGCAATACGCGTCAACGTTGTCATGTTATCTTAATCATTATCATTAACAGAACAGGAAGTTGGAATATCTGATGCACCTCTAACCATAGATTAACTTATCAAACAATTTCGGGGAGTCCCAGTCCGGATAAGGGGACTCTACACAACCAACCGACCATGTTATATTACATAATCTTTTTTTTTTTTTTTTTGAACGTGGAATAGGTTCGTCAGATTAAGCTGCATTACACTTAGGGCCCGGACTTTTATGCATCATAAACTTTAAATATTTATTTTTTATTTGCTAATGATTCTAAAACTGTGTCCCTAAAACTCAAAAATATTTTGAAACAATTAGAATAAACGTGGAGATGACATCTATTGAGCACTGAAGCTCCAACTACGGACGGTTGCTCCTCTTCCCAAGTAATCAATACCTCCAGGTCCCACTGAAGATCTGGAAACTATTACACCCTCCACAAGCATGGAAAAATAGAGCGGACGCCGACAAAAAGGAGTCCTAAAGCCGGCAATACTCAATCCACAGCCAACCAAAACCAAGCCTTCGGCCTCTAAGGTTCGGGCAGGCCGCCAAAGATGAAATTACCCGCACCATCTACGGTCACCGCCAGCACAACAATTACCTATTCACCAACGCAAAGTAAGTCCCTGAAAGGAATGCGCCCTCTTACACAGTGGGACAAGGACAGCGAATGTGTGTGACAGAGAACACATGCTACACAAGGAGCAGAACCGTTAAATATACATGCGCCCTATTTGCTCTTTAAACTAAAACCGAGAAGATTCTTTCACAAAAGTATAAGCCGTCAGAATGTTTTTGAATGGTCTGTAACTGAACTGACATGGGGAGTCATAAACTACCGAGGGAGGGTGTAGGAACCTTTTCCAACCCCCCTACGTCTCATTCCCCGGAGACTTTCGTTCCTATGGTACACTATACCACACCATCCGCAGTCTTTGGAAATACAGTGTCCGAGGCAGACCTGGAGGAGTTTCGGGCCCTATCCCTGTAGTTTGGTGACCTGACTAAGAGGGCTCTCTCTGTACTGCACAACTGCAAGATAAGGTCAGTAATTCCCTCCTGACCCCCACGCAAAAGCATACCATCGTGCTTCAAACGCTGGAGGAGCTTTTCCCGAGTTCCCCAAGTAATGGTCGTAGACTCGTTTGGAGACCAGTAAGTACTGTGTTCTGAAAGCAAGTGGTATGCGGGACCACTATTCCAATGTTCATAAATTTATGCAATCTCTCGGAATTGACATTTTGATGATCTGCCTGGCAGATTTGGATGCTGCCTCCAGCTTTTCGCTACCTAGTTATGTAACCTATCGGTCAGATCGGGTAGGCCAACAGGGTGACGGTGCAGCTATCTTTGTTGGGAACCATATGACGTATGACTTACCCTCCTTTCCCGCTCCTTCTACTTTAGCACGTGGAAGCCTGTGCCATTCCCGACCACCGCTTCCATGAAGCGGATTACACCTCCCTCCTCAACCTTCACCCATCGCAGGAGACCTTAACGCGAAAAATAGCCACTGGCTTAGCCACACCATTAAGGTTAAAGGGCGCAGGCTATACCGTCTAATCATCGGTAACCCTAACCTTATGGCGCAGAGACCAACAGGGCCAGTGGCAGGCCGGAAGTGCTCGACATCATGATCACCAAGAATTTTACATATCATTTACACCTCCTAGCGGTCGAAATCTTGACTCCGATCACGACCCTGTTCTATTGGATTCCAAAGTCCACATGCCAGCTCTGTTAAACCCAGATGGGACATTAAATGTTGAAGGAATGCAGCCGTCCTCGATCTGAACCAAACCGTGAACCCGTGACCACGTATCCATTTTATCGAAGCAGTGGAAGCGACGTTCATGCCCTTCTTTCAACTTATCCTAAAAGCACTATTTGCGCACACGTACCAACCAACCAAACTCTAGGATAATCTCTAATGAATTCCGATAGCTGCTTAAAGCCAAAGCATTGTATATTCCTATCGGTCATAGATTATACAATGGCCGAAAGCTTGACTTTCATTAACTTGACACGGCTGATCACCCGGGAAGCCTTGAATACTCATTTGTACCTACTATTTAATTATAATAGTATATGTCACATTATTTAAACCGCTCCATTAATACTGCCTTAAAAATACATTTCACATTTCTTAGTTTCAAATAAACCTTTTCTGCCTAGAGTTTAGCTTCAGAAACAAAGCATTTTTATTTCAGAATGTTAAAAACTGTTTATAATTGCCATTGTGGGGGATATGAAGAGAAGCTGGCAATTATATTCCATATTAATAATCCATATTTTACTTATATTTCATTTGTAACGCTTGATACAATTTTGTCGACAAACAGGTGTCAAATTACTATGCTATATTTGTAAGCCTTTTATAAACTAAATTTTATATTCGATTTAAAGAACACGTATCCTGGATATTCTTACTGATGCAGAGGTCCTCTGCTCTTGACAGGTATCTGGTGCCAGATCTGTAATCTCTGGGATGTCTGAGGCACGAGGAATGGTAAAACTGAGAAAGAAGAAGAGTTTAGGGTTAAGGGAAAATGCATCTCTAACGGAGATTCAACCTCGAAACCAACAACAACAATAATAATGATCAGTGGCAGCTTCTGAGGTAGTGCCACTGTGCCATGGCACCATCTGTATGAAAACGAAAAAAAGAGAAGTGTGTAGGAATTGCGCAAAAAATATTGTTTCAGAGTATCTGCTCCCTCGTTAGAATAGGCGCGTTAAACGCAAGCGCTCTGTCCTGGTTGTTTTCCGTAGCTTGGCGCCGATTCCAGAACGGCACCGTCTACGCTCATAAGCGCCTGTGCTAAGGGCTACGATGTCTGCTTATACACGGCTTCTTATGGGACAAGGTAGTGCCAAGGTTTCCCTGGCGCATAACTTACGTTTTATCCGTTAGAGTGTAGTAAAGCACGGAACTTAAGATAACTGTCTCTCTGTCGCGAAATCGTACAAGAACGCTTCCTATCACATTCTCCATGAGCCCACCTCGGTAGCATAGATGGTAGCGTGTCTGCCTCATGTTCAAGAGGTCCCGAGTTCAAATCTCGGTCAAGGTGAGTTACCTGGATAAGGTTTTTCCAGAGTTTTCCCATATCCTGTAAGACGAATGTCAGGTAACTCTAAGCTCTATGGACCCTGGGCTCATTTGAGCATCATTTCACCCATTCCATTCATCGTCCGATATGACTTAACGTTGGAGGACGTAAATTACAACAAAAAAAAAAAACATTCTCCATGAACTGTATTATCAAACCTGTGCGTAACAAGAGTACGGATGTAATAAATATCTATTTCCGTTTTCCTGTACGTTCTGTTTGGTACATTATATTATAAAATAGGATAGATTATTGATAAGATTACCTAAATCGTTCGAAATTGGTACACATATTTATATTTTAACAGTCCTTATTTATTTATTATTATTTATTCGTTAATTTATTATTTATTTTATTTATTTACGGCACCGTCAATACAATGCCTCACCGGCCGCCCCTGATAATGATAATGATGATGATGATGACGACGATAATGATAATAATAATAATAATAATAATAATAATAATAATAATAATAATAATAATAATAATAATAATAATAATAATAATAATAATAATAATAATAATAATAATAATAATAATAATAATAATAATAATAATAATAATAATAATAATAATAATAATAATAATAATAATAATAATAATAATAATAATAATAATAATAATAATAATAATAATAATAATAATAATAATAATAATAATAATAATAATAATAATAATAATAATAATAATAATAATAATAATAATAATAATAATAATAATAATAATAATAATAATAATAATAATAATAATAATAATAATAATAATAATAATAATAATAATAATAATAATAATAATAATAATAATAATAATCGTTGCACCTTAGCCCTTGAAAACTACCACAATTCAGATTGACACTAGGTGGGTCATAATTTCTTCACTGAACAAATTTTATAATGGACTCCTGAACTGGACAGCGGAGAACTGTATACAGATACTCCAAAAAGTATGCGTCTAATCATAGCACATAGAATATAACAAGCACAATCAGAAAAATACAAATAAGAAACAAACAATAACTATTTCCTTACATCGGTTAATATCTAGATTTAAAAATAAAAGACAATTTGGGTTCATCTATTGCTTAATTAGTGAACAGCTCTACGTTATTTAAAATTGTGCCTCGCTGACACACGCCCCTTCCCTTTTCTTATGCTGTTGTGTTTCATCCACTGTCGTTGACAGTTCCATCTCTGTTTTCAAAGCCGTTGACTGCTATTTAAATAATATGGGTCGAAAAAATCTTGAAACTACAAAAGAACAGAGAGAAATTTGCATCAAGTCATTTGAAAAAGGAAAATCTTTTCAAGAAATTGGAGAAACCATTGGAAGACCTACTAGTACAGTAAGACTATTATATACAGGTTTGATTAGAACAAACCTTACGAAAATCAATCAAGAAGCGGTCGTCCTGCAGTTCTATCCGAGATGGAGACCACTACAGTTACTTGTAAAAGTTAAGAAAATTCCTAAACTATGTGCTTCAAAACTTGCTATTGCAGTTCAAACACACACGGGAGAAGCCTGTTTTAACACAAACTATAAGAAATGTGCTCTATGAAGCTGAGTATGGAGGCCGAACAGCCCATAGAAAACAATACATCAGTAAAATCAACAGAAAGAAGTGAGTTGCTTTTGCAAAAGAACATAAATACGATGGGTTTGATTTCTGCAAGAAGGTTGTACTTACTGACGATAGTTAATTTGAGCCATTTAAGTCAAAAGGGCGAGTAATAGTGTGAAGAAAAAAGAATTGTGAGCTTGAGGAGAAAAATATAACATCTTCAGTTAAACACGGAGCCGGTTCAGTACTTGTCTGGGGCTGCATGAATGCAAGTGGTTTGTGGATTTGTGTTTTATTGATGGAATTATGAAGCACAGCGTTTACATAAACATCTTAAAAACACATCTGTCCAGAAGCGTGAATAATGTGGGTCTTTCTGAGTATTATATTTTCACACCAGATAGTGATCCAAAACACACAGCTCTATATGCAAGGCTACGGTTGTTGTATAATACTCCACGATGGATGCCGACATCACCGCAATCCCCAGACATGAATCCAATAGAGAATCTGTGGAGTATACTGGACAAAAATATTGGGAATGATCAGATA
This sequence comes from Mantis religiosa, assembly GCA_030765055.1. Taxonomy (NCBI): domain Eukaryota; kingdom Metazoa; phylum Arthropoda; class Insecta; order Mantodea; family Mantidae; genus Mantis; species Mantis religiosa. Next base: position 116,574,105 of record CM060955.1, on the reverse strand, counting down.
TCTAGTATAAAGGAACTAAAGAACGCTCTACTAGAGGAATGGCGGAAAATTACAGTGGAAACATCACAATCTTTGGTGAAATCCATACCAAGGAGAATACAAGAGATTATAAAGAGGAATGGAGGGTCTACTAAGTACTAACCGTAACATTCTACACCATTTTCAGTATGCAGATAAATACTTATTTTGCATCCTAAATTGCATATCTTTACTTTTGAATGTTTAACTATGTTTATGTGAATAGATACTACGTGTTTCTTTATTGCATTCTGTTTTTTGCTAATCAATAAATAAGACAGTGTCCCTGTTGTACTTTATTCTGATGATTTTCCACTATAAATATATCCTTAAACATAAACTCATGCATTAGACGAATACTTTTTGGAGAAACTTTATGTCTAAGCTCATAACTTAAGTCCAGTCATACACGTCGATCGACGCATAAAAGTGGTTCCATATTATTGACCTCTTCTGCTATAGTTCAAGCATTAGTTCATTGTATGCCTGAACAGTAGCAAATGGTACAAAGTTCTGTAAAATATTCTTGCTTGACTAATACATAGACAATGCATAAAGAGGTGAACTTCGCGATCTTCAGATTTTTAATTTTGACACCATCACTTTCAGATGGCTCCATGTGCATTCCACAACGGGTATTTTAGCTTGAACAGTTTTATTGCCTTGTTGTTAGATAATTTATTGCTGTGCTTCACTCATCCATGGAAGTAAGAGCTCCTTCACGTGCATTGACAGACGCCACCGTGGTTTTGGGAACAATGCGACAGCTGCATGTCGTAAACTGACTGTTGACAAATAAGTGACTGGCGATTGCTAAAGGGAGTTCTGCCTGTAATTCTTCTCTCACTTGTTTCTTGGTGTGCGGAATCAGAATGTAATGGGCAGTAATGGGTAATATTCAGGGCTTGGGTACTGTAAAACTTTCCCTTATTTCTCTGTTCCATAAGAAATTATTAGGAAATGCCTAACCCTCAAGGCTATGCCGCATTCTTCTCAATAAACATACGTGTCCTCTCCCACAATTTTTCTCAGATCTCTGAAAAGCTTTGCAAGCCTAATGTTGCAGCTACTCTAATGGCTATTGAGACACAAACATACAACAAAAGCTTAAATAATTTAAAAGTTAAAAACAATCAAAGAAATCGTAACATTTAAAGAAAAAGTTAAAAAATATCTGGTAGTCAGCGAATATGGTGTTTCAATGTATGTATCCCATTGTATCTATATAAACAGACCAATATGGTAAACCTTAAGTTTCGGACATCTATAAACCTACCTGTAATGTTATAGTTTGGTTTATTCATCTCCAAAAATACCAGTTCATATGCCACATAATGCCACACAATATAAACTGTAGTTCAATTACTTTTTTGTTTGCATGTTTCGAGTTTATTTCATGCAGTGCATTTAAAGTAACGCACTTAAAGATGCAAACTCCATTAAAAATTACATTACCTATTTAAAAATTTTAATAAATGTACTTATATTACCTATGTTAATTTAATTCAACATTTTTGCATTCCCTCCAAATTTTAAATTCTCCCTCTGCCGGAAAAAAAAGTCCTGGTGGGACTATCTGAGGCACGATTTCCTCTGTGGGTGGCCTTGGTAGAGATCACTCTAAACATCACTATATTGTTACAAGAACTGACACAAACAGGAAGTGGCATGCAAATTGCGCCTTATATATTCGGCATTCAGCACCCCTCACGGCTGGACATTATTCAACCTACTAAATCCCGGAAGCTTTTCATCGTCTTTAAACTGTAAGTAGTTATTTCTTAAAAAATATGGACCCTGTCTACTGCTGCCTTATGTATATTGTTTATTTCACAAATGTGGCAACCTTATGTATTAGACACAGTAAGAATGTGACCAAAACACTGTTTTTTTCTCCGTTTTAAACACATAGAACATGCTAATTCTTTAATACCCTCAATGGTTAGAATTCTTGTATGTACGAATTTGTTTAAATAAAATAACGAGTAATACTTCGAGTATTATGATTCCACTTCAAACTAATAATTTCTTTGCCCTAAAGTTGTATCGATTATACTAATACCGATTCCGTTGGTCTTAGAGCAAAACGGCGCTTGTTGCGTATTCTCTTTTTCAAGTAATCTGAGTTAGTGATTAGTGGAGCTCGGTTTTTTGCACATTTGCATGTTTTATTCCTTGAAGTTAAACATATGCAAGTAATAAATTTGTTTCACATTGTAAGGAGCTTATTACACTAGTTTTATAGTACGTATAAATGCATATTTAAGGGGTTAGTGCATATTTAACTAATTTGTACATATGTATACTTATATTTTTACTTGTTAGCAATTATTCGTACATTTATTTTACCCCCATACTTAAAGAAGAGAAAAACACGAGAAAAGTTATATTTTATTGCTCTCTGTATGCAGGACTGTTAGGTATCATGTCTCTAAATACATAAAAGGTCCTGCACCGTGGCATAGTGGGCTAAGGCATCATACTTTGCTTCCCTGCCAAGGAATGCGGCACGGGTTCGATCCTACCCCTCGGGGTGTGTATTTTAAGTCCCGGGTATAGGACCGGGTTCGATTCCCGTGGCTGACCTACCTGACCCATGGGCTTTTTCGGGGGTTTCCCGGGTCGCTAGGCGAATGCTGGGTAGGTTAATTACATTCCCCGAATTTCCTATCCCTCCATTTCATCTCCATTGTCATTTCACATCATCTCTCATCTGGTGGTCTCTTTCAGGGTAGAAGTGTCGGTGGGTGTCTCGGCGGTGCATGGCAGGATGATATGCTCTGAGGAAAACTACTTCCTCCTCAGGTAGATCGGTTGCTGGTCTCCGCGCCTCTTCTGAGACCATTTCGGGACCGCCAGCCAGAGACTTTTAAGGCTCGGATCGTTCACCTGGGACCATTAGGGCTCGGCTGCTGGGCTCGTTGCCGTCCCGCAGTAGGGGAGCGTGTTCGTTGTCCTGACCTGTCGGGGGAAGTCTCTATCCAAGTAAACTGTAGGGACCCTGCCCTCTGTACTGTCGTGGCTCCTTGGGTCGGCCACCCTCTGTCTCCTTCGCCTCATCCTTCCTCCCAGGAGTACCCCACTTGGGGGCATAGGAACAATGAGCCCAGCATGGTGACCTACGTACCGAATCCCCTCCGTAATGAGATCCTAATTCTATCCCTGCTGCAGCAAATGCTGGCATTGAGAAGAGTCTCCCGAGTAAATAGTGTTTATTAAAAGCAACTTTACTAAAATACCAGCTACAATCACTGTTTGGAAGAAAACGGAATGCCTTTTACCTTCTGCCCTACAGATATACAAAACAGTTGGGGCTGAAGGCATACCAAGAGAAACTGGAAAGTGTCTTTGTAACACAATTGAGAAAATTAAAGCATGGAATCCAAGTTTAATGTTTCTTCGGGATGTGAATAAGATTCTACAAGATAAATCTGAAAAAGAACTTGATGCTTATTCTGTAAGTGACAAAGATTCTTTTCGATACTGAGTTGCGGTTTTGTGTGAAGCAGAGAGTTTGAAGTGCCAAAAGAAAATCGTTTCTCTTAGGAAACGTTGAAAAATATTAAATTTTTTGTTGCAATAAATACAAATGATGTTAACATAGACTGATAAAAAATAATTAGTCCCTGAGTTTAAGAATTTGCTGTTTGATTACTTCAAGATTAAGAAAGTGATAAATTTTAAATAAATTATTTTATTTAAATTATTTATTTTAATAAATTATTTTATTTAAAATGCATATTATAGCGTTTTAGAGCATATTTTTCAGATTTTTAGTGCATATATGCATGCAAGTATTCATACTTATAGTAAATATAAATCACAGCTCTATTAATTAGTGGTTCCTGGCTTAAAAATGTTCTAGATATCTAGAGATATTAAGCGACCCACCATTTATGACGAAGCTGCGTATATTCATCGTACATATGTTTTCCCAGTTTTTAATATATATATTACTTTCTCTGTGACGCAGCCCCTGTCAGCTAGAAACACTGAGACGACATATAACTTGATATCAGAAAGGAATTAACATAAATAAACGAATAATTGTAAATAAATGACATATACCAGAGTATATTTAGATATAATTTGAGCATATATTCGAAAGACGGGCATAGTAACAAGACCACTCTGCGAAGTTCAGTAAACCCCCTTTGCAATCCCTGTAAACAAACAATCCTACTCTATGGCCTGTTTTGCCCTAAAGGCAAACTTGGTGCCACACAGTCCCAAACTAATCCAATGTCAAAATCCCATGCGTGCTTCTGACAACAGGCTTCAAGATTTTGACCCACGTTCAGAACGCATGCTTCCGCATAACTTTAGACATGCGGGTCGTTAGAGAAAGCGTCTCTGATGTTAGGTCCGAAACTGGAAATTCTGAACACTGATCGTAAGTGGGGATAGATACCAGCCAACGGAAAATTAATATTTGTTCATATGGTTTTTCAAACTCCACAAAATACCTAGAGTGGGGGTAATTTAAAGTGATGGTAGAAAGTAGGTTTGTCTTGTAATAACACTTCGGTCCTGTGATCTACTTGAGACGGTCGCGTATTTGGCGCCGCCTAACTACTGTTCTCCACAGGAGAGATAGTCTCCGACGCCTGAGACGCAGGGGGGGGGGTTGAGGAAGGTTCCCACACCCTCCCTGGACAGGTTTATGACACCCCATGTCAGTACACTTACAGACCATTCAAAAACATTCTGACGGCTTCTACTTTTGTGAATGAATCTTCTTGGTTTTAGAATACAGAGTGAATAGGGTGCGTGTTTTTTTAGCGGTCTGCTCCTTGTGTAGCACGCGTTTCCTGGCACACACATTCGCTATCCTTATCCCACTGTGTAAGGCAGCACATACCTTCCAGGAACGTTCTTTGCGCTGCTGGACTGTAGTACACTTCCGCGCCATGCACCGAGAGAAAGTGCAGTATTTAACAGTCTCTCCAGTGAGAGTTAGCGGAAAGGGAAGACGATAAATATATCTCTGCCCGCCTAGGTAGCGTAGATGGTAGCATGTCTGCCTCATGTTCAAGAGGTCCCGAGTTCAAATCTCGTTCAGGTTGAGTTGCCTGCATAAGATATTTTATACGCGGGGGTTTTACGACGAATGTCGGGTAACTCTAAGCTCCATGGAACCTGGACACATTTGAGCATCATTTCACTCATTTCATTCATCGTCCGATATGACTTAACGTTGGAGGACGTAAATTACAATATATATATGCTATTGTCTCTGCGTATCACATCACAATATTGACGCGGGATACAGTGCCGCTAAACATAGCAACCACGTGGACGACGACTTTACGGTGGCGAGCAAAGAAGTCTAAGGACAATAATAAACTCTCTATCAGATTCGAGGTGTCATCCTCATTTAGCCCATAACCAGTCAGGACGCACCCACACCCTGAAGTACAGATGAGAGTTCTCACGCGGGAGCTACAAGTCACCTTGAACCGGTTACAATCTCCCTATCCTTAAACTCCGCACGTCACCAATCCGTAATTGTGAGGCGTTGAGCACAAGAGAGAGCTCGACGTGGTTCGCTACGGGCCGGACCGCCTCATCTGCCATCACACAATAGACAGAGTTGTTATTCCGCCCAAAAATTCGATTCAGATATGTTACTGGAAAGACATGTTCTTGCCAAATGTTTATCAATTAAGAAAAAACAGACGCAATTTACTTCACAACACTGTAGAATAATCTATCAATTACATGAATTAATGAATGAATTTCTGTATTTCCTCAAGTGGAACATTAAGTGCGCTGAACCGCACAACCTCGAGGTCCGTAGGCAACGGGTTGAGAATCAAAGGTTTCTTGATCAGAGAGATTCCGGGATGAGTGATCAGCCCATCGCCGGAAGTGAAAGTATTGTCGTGCTGCTGAAATGGTTATCCTGGCCTTATCTTTGTTAACAGAAACCTCTCAGATATCGCACTGATTACTCCACGTGGACATAACATCTGTCATTTGTGATTCCTGCGAATTCCATTGGCTGAAGTGATGCGTTCATTGGTGCTTCGTACAGTCCGAGACGCGCGCCAGTACCCCTCTCTTCCAAGAATAATCACGTTATCTGAGAGGTTTCTGTTAGCAAAGATAGAGCCAAGGTAACCTTTCGATCAGCACGACAATACGAGAGAGATGAGATGATAGGATAGATGATGAAGCAAACGGTGGGATGTTGGCGGGGGAAACCGGAGGACCCGGAGAAAACCCGCCCCAGCGCCATGTTGTCCACCACAAATCTCACTTTGCGGTCGCCTGGGATCGAAAACGGGCTGCCTTGGTAAAAGCCAACCGGTCTAACCACTCAGACATGCTTGGCCTTAGCCTTTATGAGATATTTTTTCCTGGTATGTTTTGAAGTTGTTGTTGTTGTTGTTGTTTTTTTTTTAAGTTAAATGTTCGCCATGGCCGTTGTGCGAGAAAACAATAATTTAGAACCAAGTTTTGATGAATGTCTTTTTTTTTTCTCTATTTTCCTTCTGAGATATAACAAAGTTTTCCTCAATTTGAAATCATCAACACCCAAATACTTTTTGTGTAGAGATCTTATGATTGTCATACACCAGACTTTATCAATGCAATTTATTTTTCCCCTTATATTTTTGTTGTACGTGTATTGTGAGAGAAAAAGATGTGTAGGATGAGGATTAGGATTTCATTACGTGTGCCACCATGCTGGGCCCATTGTTCCTATGCCCCCAAGTGGGGGCACCCCCGGGAGGAAGGATGAAGCGAAAGAGACAGAGGGCGGCCGACCCAAGGAGCCACGACAGTACAGAGGGGAGGGTCCCTACAGTTTACTTCGATAGAGACTTCCACCGACAGGCCAGGAGAACGAACTCGCTCCCCTACTGCAGGACGCCAATGAGCCCAGCAGCCGAGCCATAATGGTCCCAGGCAGGCGATCCGAGCCCCAAAGTTCCCTGGCTGGCGGTCCCAAAATGGTCCCAGCAGCAGGAGCGGAGACCGGCAACCGACCTACCGGAGGAGGAAGTAGTTTTGCTCAGAGCATATCATCCTGCCATGCACCGCCGAGACACCCGCCGATACTTCTACACTGATGAAAGATAATATGAAATGACAATAGAGATGAAATGAAGGGACAGGAAATTCGGGGGATGTAATTACCTTACTCAGCATTCACCTAGCGACCCGGGAAAACCCCCGAAAAATCCCATGGGTCAGGTAGGTCAGCCACGGGAATCGAACCCGGGTCTCCCGAATGTGGGCTACAGACAAAACCGCCTGAGCCATCCCGCTCGGTTAAAAAATGTGCATATCTACGAAAAAATTAAAATATGTAAATTATTGCAATTAAGAGAAAGAGAAGATTCGCGTGGATAGTTTAGTGGGGAAAAATAAGAATATGGTTAGTGAACTGGGAGTAGAAGATATAAGTGTGTCTTTTATGTGAGAATATAGCAACAAAACTATAAGAGAATGCCCACAAATAAGTGTGAGAAAAGGAAGTATGGAATCAGAAGTGAGACAATTTAGAAAAGTTAATTTTTTTGTTTTGGCTTTGGATTCTGTTGCAAAGTTGTTTTGCATATTTGGCAAGGAAGGTTATAAAGTGGTGGAAGAAAATGATTACGACAACGCAAGAACTTGATAAGAGAAATAATGAAGAATGCAGGGGAAAAAATACATGATAAAAGAAAACTAACACCTATTTAGCAGGCTTCGTCATCGCCACCTGCGATGTTTAATTGTTGCAAGCTCCGTCACGTAGTTGCAGAGTTTCTTTGAACTGGCCTATCTTATCTCCAGTAATCGTGCAAGCAAAGACTCGTATTTATATCTGCACTTTGTCCACGGAAATAATTGCTTTTATTGATTAATAGTAGATTAGAGCTAATGTTTCCTTGAGTGTACTTTACTATCGTTGACTCATGAGAATGTGTCCTTTAACGTACGAGGGCTGTTCAATAAAGAATGATCACAATTTGTTTTGACAACATAGCTTTACTCATCCCCATAATGTTGATGGTCCTTCTCAAAATAGTCTTCCCTGAATGCGATGTAATTGTCCCAGCGTTTCTGCCAGTCTTCAAAGACATGCTGGAAACCATTTTTAGAGATCCTTCAAAATCGCCTCTGCAGCCTTCACCACTGCTTCTGATGATGGATAATGCCTCCCACGAAGGCGTTTCTTCAAGTTAGGGAATAGAAAAAACTCACAAGGGGCTAAATCCGGACTATAGGGAGGGTGAGGGATGCACTTCACGTTGATTCTTACAAGATATTCAGCAACAACATTGGCAATATGCGGCCGCGCATTATCGTGGTGCAGCATCCAGCCTGCTTCACGGAAATGTGGTCTTTTGCACCTGATATGGACTTGGAATGTTCTCAGGACATCCTTGTAGTATTGTCCAGTTACTGATGTGTGTGCATGTACAACATGCTGATAAACCATTCCATGAATATCAAAGAATGAGATGACCATAACTTTTCCAGCAGAAGCAACCACTTTTGCTTTTTGGGGGTTGGTGACGAAGGAGATTTCCACACTGAGCTTTGCTCTTTGTTCTCAGGATCAAAATGATGTAGCCAAATTTCATCAGCAGAGATTACGTTTGAAAGAAACTCCGGATCTTCCTCTAACATCAACTTTAACTCCATGCAGACCTGCATGCGAATGTCCTTTTGTTTGGGAAACAACAGTCTTGGAACCCATCGCGCACAAACACGCCTCATGTGTAATGTTCTGTCACCAACGTGTAGGTGGCACCCAATGAAATGTTCAGTATTTCAGAAAGTAATCTTAAGGTAATTCGTCGATGCTCTCTCACAATAGCGGCAGCAGTGTTGATGCTTTTTTTTTTTCCGTAAGAGCAGTAACTGGAGCACCGGGTCCACCTTCCTTTGAAATTGATTGTCTCCCCTCTTTAAACTTTTTAAACCACCTTCGAGCTGTGTTGTAGGGAAGAGCAGACTCTTCATAAGCCTCCTGTAACATTATATAGGCCTCAACTGAAGATTTGTTGAGACGAAAGCAGAATTTCAAAGCCACATATTGTTCCTCGTGTGTTACCTCCATTGCAGAGTAGGCAATACTGAACATGTCTGAACTTGCCTGGTTCTCACAGGCGGGAACCAGGAGTACCAACAAACTACTACGGCGTGTTTGATTCACATTAAGCTAACAGAATATAATAAGATTGAATTTTAGTGTGAAAAATTATGACAGTAAAAAAATTATGATCATTCTTTATTGAAAAGCCCTCGTACTATCGTGCACTAAAGTGGTGAAATTCTCGTACGATTAGAGTAACACCAGCAGTTCCAATTTACTGCTTAATATATCACGCGGTTTCTTGTATGGTCATAATTATATACCGATTTAGCATTTTTGCTTATTTTAAGTATGATCAAAATTGTTTCATTTGATGTGGTAATTGCCACTTTGCCTAATATATGTATATTGTCCTGGAAAAGAAGAGATAAGTTACTTTTGAAGTAAAACCTTAGAGCGAAAGGAATAAAGATAAAACCACCGTCTCAGGCTCACTTAAGTGAACCACAAGGTCACAGCTAAACTCCTGAGTCAAATACAGTACGTATTAAAACCAACAAAATAGTGCAAACGTTTCTAAGGCTCGTTAGATGCCCACTGAATGTCAAATTAGATTCCTCTAACCAGCAAAAGTACACTTAAAATATTATAACACAAAAATCGTACTTTTCTTCTCCAAAGCTAAACTTTAACTTCATAATTACATTTCACAGTATTCTTTAAATTTATTGACATACAAATATTCTTATGTATGCAGTTAAAACACAGGTAAACACATAACATAAAATAGTTTGAGATGATAGCTGTTTAAAAACTAGTTTGTACGTAAACCATGTGCTTGTCTGTACAACTGTGCACCAACTCCTTGTCCACATTAACTTTTTAAATGTACCTTCCGCTTTAGGTATTGCATGACAAACATTTCTATTTGACATAAATGAAATATTTTAATATCTAAATTTCCTTCAAGTAACTTTTGTTTATAACATGTGGTTTTCCAGTGGTATGAATTTTAGCAAAAGTGGAGATACAAAGAAAATTTAATGTGTAAGACGGGTTTCACAAATTAGCGGGTTATGCAAAGTTATTTATTATAGGGAATAGAATTTCTATGAAATATTTGCATTTCATCCTCATCTGAAGCTGGACTTAATACGGTTTTGGACTCTGCTACTTTTCTGTCCCTAGCGAACTCTTCCAACATTTTTTTGGAATAGCGATATGGAGTTTCTGGGTCAAGTGCAATCTTCTTTTACTTCATTCCTGATTCGTTCCCGTAGGATCATGTTTCATGGTTTCCACAATTTTCTACCCATTTTCTGTCTATATGGTTGCTGCTCATCTGTTTGGTCTTATCTGCTTCAGGGTTATTGGATCAGGCAACAGCGGTTGGCGTGTTGCAACAGGATGGTGGTCTAATTTGGAAAGCGCTCTCCTTGGCATTTATCGAATTTAAGGGACTCCATTTTTCGAAGGAGACGTCTCGTCTGCACCCGGAAACCTGGATTGTAGGTATCTTTGATAGTTAAAAAAAACTAAAAAAGGTGCAAATAATTTTAAGAAAAAAAATTTAAAAAACTTACAATTTTAGAATATTTTTCTGGAAGACTTTCTTTTGTGACTGGGCCCAGAACTCTCAGAGACAAGAAACCAATAGTAGTCAGCAACTATGTTAGGAGGCAATTTTAGTGCACATAGCCTTTCCTTTTGGGATATTTGTTGATGAAATCTTTCTCCATGCTCATCGCTCACCATTTCCAGGTTTGGTGGAGATATGTAAAGATGGGAGTACAGGAAATGAATTTTAAAGGATATACTGCACCCCATTATCTCATATGCCCTTAACAGATTTTCCAAAACTTCAATGTAGTTATTGCTCTGTGATTTCCCAGGAATTTTGAACATATGACTTTGACTGCACTCAAGCTACCTTTTCTGTTTTGGTGAGTTTTCCTCAAGATCCTGCTGGATTTTCCAGATTTGAGGACAAATAAAAATGCCCTCTTTTACTTTTCCATCACATAACCTGGGAAATTTGTCCCTTAAGTACTGAAGACCATTCCCATACTTTTACAAAATTCTTCATTAAGCGGTGGTGATAACATTTTCTAAGAATCTACAAGTGGATGAAATGTACATTTTACTAGCCAGGTACTAAACTTTGAGATAAACTCTGTTCTGAGAGTTCCATTCAAACAAAAAACTATATTTTGTGTATCCCAGTTGCATTCTGGTTAATAGACCTATAACTTTGGGTCTCCACATATTTGCCATTCATAGTCATTACAACTTACTGCTTTTATAAGGATATCCATGTTTTTGTATGTTTGTTTCATATTTATGCCATAAGCCACTGGTACTATTGTGTAGCAATACACCTTTTAGATTTGACTCTGAAGAGTCAATAAATAAACGTCTTCTCCGTCCAGCAGATGCATAAGCTCCCTCACATTACTGCAATAAACAAGATAATTCTTATTAATTTTTAGATGAGTCGTATTTATTACAATTTATGATAATTCTTATTACAAAGATATTTTGATAATCTATGTTGACGCTTGCGATAAATTGTTACTTTGGTACTTGGTTGTTAAGTGATTCCATTTCTTTAGTCTAGATGCTAAAATTTAGACTGGGCTTGTGTGTGATTTAAATCCTTAGAAGATCATTTAGCATTGTCTGTATAATTGAACAGCGATTTTAAATTGCAAAAATTCAGAATCAGAATCAGAGTCGGGAGTGAAAGTAGTAGTGGGACCAATCTCAGGGGAAGAACTCGATCCTTGCTCTTGCTGTGTAAATTTTCCAGGTGTCATTGGAATAAGAACTGAATCACTATGCTTATTATACCTTAGCTTGGTGGGCAAATTTGGATAGAATATACTACGTTTTTTGAGGAGAAACCAGAAATTTTGATTAAACATAAGTAACAGTTTAAAAGATGGCCCTTCTGTTCTCTCCATATCACAGTAACAGCAAGCTACATAGAAGGGTAAGTGCCAGACTCTCAAATTAAAAGAAAATTTGCTACAGCAATATTTAGGAGCACAGCTTTTGTCCTTATCTACTTTAGAGATAAAGTACAATTCTTATGCTTTCTTAATCATAGGATTAATACTTTCTCTTTGAGACTGTGTAGTGAATTCAACAAAATACGTTTGGAGATTTTACACACTTATGCAACGTTGTTGCTGTAAATTGCCCACTTCATATCAGTTTTGTAAACTAAAGGTCTGTTTAACACACCTCTAACTGATAAAAGCACTGTTATTCACAACCATAAAATTAATATCTGAACTTACATGAAATGCGAGCACAGAAATATTTAACAGTTTCAACAATAACAAGACCCGACACTGTCTGAATTTTATTCTTTAGATACCAGTGGAGAGAGGATATGCATATACATATAAAATATACACTTGGAAAAGAATGTTAACAGGAAATGTGTCATGCAGTAACTTCCACTGACATTACCTGCAAGATTAATTTATATTTACCTGCAGTCAGACTGCACTTGGAGTGACGGCATGGTGAGTAGTAGAAAAGAAAAAAACAGAATTGCATCACTGAACTAAAGTCTTACGTAATTTGAAAAAATGAACTGCATTTTCAAATTCAGCAGACATGATAACATACACATTTCACAGTTTCAAAGTTTTGTTGTTGTACAGTTGAATAGTGGAAAGTGGCTACTATTTATTATCAAATTCATAACCTTAAAATTGCTGATTTTCTCCTCCAATTTTTCACTGCACAGTATATAATCTATAACACTTTGGCAATTTGTGTTTACAAATGTAAATTCCCCTTCTTTGTCTCCTTCTACATCGCCATTACATATTATTGAATTATTTGTTTTGCAAAAACCTAACAGCTTATTACCCTCCTTATTTGTTATTTTATCTCTACTTATTTTTCTCCTTCCTCCCCATAATCTACTGTTTCCCTCTCTTATTCTTGCATTAAAGTCTCTCATTATTATAAATTCTATATCTATAAACTTCATCTTCCTCTAGGACATCATATAATCTAGGGATTATGGAAAGCTAATACATCTGGAGGGTTATATACTATACCTAGTCTTATTCTTGTGTTAATTTTTTTTCCTATTTGCTTAATTATCAGCCACAGCACTTCCTTGCCCTTTCCCTTAATGTCATTGTGTCCGCAGTCACTTCTGTATCTTTCCTAATCAGAATTCCTATTCTTCCTGATGCCCTACTTTTATGAAGTGATATTTATACAGTTTATCCTTTTAAATGAGGTTCTGATTATTCAGCTTGATCTAGGTAGTCTTAGCATCTCCTTAGCAAATTGTTTGTATAACTAATTTATTTTAATCCTTTTTTTGTCATCCTCCATATTTCTGCAGTATACATAATCTTCCACTCTACCAGTGCTTCTACAACCTCTCTAACCATTTGCTTGAAATATACAGTTTGAGTTTGCATATTATTTTTCCTAATATTGCTGGCATTCCTTTGGCTACCACCTTCCGCCATTACTGAAACTTCACTAAACAAAGTGTAAATCTCATTAAAGTGTGAAGTTTTATGTAATATACATTTCTTTTGTGAAATTATATTCCTTGTTGTTGATTTGAATTTTCTAATACTTATACTTTTCCCAAGGGGTCATTTACTTTCTTCTTCCCCTTCCCCCTCATAATTCAAAGAGTATGGAGTTTAAAAACCATCAGATAGTGACATGCTCTTAAACATATATCATTTTATCTAGGTACTGTGTTCTACAATGAAATGTGTAAAACTGAAGTGAAAGTTTGTGTAAATTAACAAAAAGTAGATATGATTAATACCTCACGTGCTGACTGGGGTCAAAGGATAGTCCCAAGTCTATACATACTGTAGAAGGTGACTACAATGGATGCCCAGTGCATGGGGATATAGTTGAGTCACCCTCACTGGGGAAATAAATGGGATTCCTTATTGTTGGGTGCTAGACTAACAACCTAGGCCTGGAGAAAATTATTGTTAAAGAAATCTCAGATTGGAAGGAATAATGACAACCAACATAACGGAAAGGAAGAGGTAATGGTTTTTGTTGCAGTATCTCAGCTTGCCTTTTAAGCATTTTGGGAGTCCGAATGTGGAGACACAAGGCAGAAGATAAGAGATGAATGGAGGCAAAAAATGACGGAGGGATGTGAAAGCTACATCATAGTAGTAGATTAATAAGCTTCTGTAAGAAAGTTTGTATCATTGAGTGCAGAAAAACATATGAATACATTATAGTTTTAGTTCTAGTTTGCTGTACTTGCTTGTCTATATGTTTACTTTTATTGGTTTCCAGTTATATTGTTTTTATTTCAAATGTATAATTGAATGTGCTGTAAAAACTTTCTTGATGGACATACGTCATTGTGTCTGAAGATAATGAAGGGCATATAAGGGATTGGTGCTTAAATGAGCTATTTCACATTTTTACACTTTCATGGTACAAAACTGATGTGGTACTACCTTCAGAAACTAAGATATTTAGAAGATTCTTCATATCTTAAATGGCACTTTGCACAACAAAAAATTGAAAATATAGTTGCAAAACAAAAGAGATAATTCAGCCTTGCAGCTAAAACTTACAATCCCATCTCTGCTAATGTATACTTGATGTACCATAGGTAAAACGGTTATTCATGTGGAATCTCATTACAACTGTAACCTTTCTGAAGTTCAGGATGGAGAACAGGATTGGTTGCAAGCACATGGTGATATGATAGGAACTTAGACAAGACATAAATATTATCATCACTGGATTTTGAAAAGGCCATTACAGTTATCCACTGCAGAGGCATTATTTACTCCAAAACATACACTTAAGGATTTATTCCCTACTATGCAGAATAAAGCTTCTTTTTTTTCCTTTCTTCCCTCACAGACCTACTGGGTTTCACATTAAAAAAAGGTGGCATGCATAAAAATAAAATACAATATTTGTTGCTACAAGTAAATATAGCTGGCCACACCATGTCTGAGTGGTTAAACTTCTCGACTCTCACCAAGGCGGCTCGGATTCGATACCAAGCGATTACAAAGTGATATTTGCGATGGACAAAACAGTGCTGGGGCAGGTTTTTCTGGAACCTCCAGTTTCCCCCACTATCTCATTCTACCAGTGCTCCATCTTCATCTCATGTATCATCAGTGTCACCAACTATGGTGCCGTATGTAGTAAAAGTGGGCATTAAGCACTACACATTTAATTTTCTAAATATAGCAGGAAAACTGCTAAACTGTCAACCATTAACAACTTGTATGAACAGTTGAATGATAGAAAATGAAGGGATATTAAACATTCATATTGCTCCACTCACCAAATTATTGGTTGCACATGTTTCAAGGATATATTGTCACCATTTTTAGCTTCTGGTGATTTGCCAATTATCTACTTCTCTGGATAACTGTAGTGTCATCTGGTGTGCATTTGAAGAATATAGAGATTAAATTATTATCATCTGCTAGATTTTTAATAATTTGATATTCAAAACTTTTGATATATGCTTATATTGATGCATGAACTCTGAAATTCTAGCAGACAATATTTTTATCTCTAAATTTACCACACCTCACCAAATTACATTAAAGTTCTTAGGGGAGAAGGAGGACAAAGACTGGGGAATCACCAATTATATTGTACATGGAAGAAGCTAGAAACAATGATGGGAGAAGATGGAATTTTCTTAAGATGAGTCGATACTAGTAACACATCACTTATATTACTCACTATTAACATGTTTCAGGAACATATGTTGCCATCTTCAGAATGTGTCCAATTGGCCTGTGTTGGTGTTCCTGTTGTGGTTATCTCTATCATGGCGACATGTAGCAGTGAAACGTACTTCCAGAGGGGAGTTGTGGCAGTTAATCAAAATTCATTAACTATCGTTTGTATTCAAAATGAAGATCTTCTCCCGTGTGTCTAATTCTGCTGTATGACTTGTCCATTTGATTAGTGTAATGTTCAGTTTGATGTGGTTGCTCGTCCAGAAATGGTGTGAAACTGCAGATTTGCCCATTTGTTTGTATTTTAAGAATCTCAAATGTTCCTTTAGCCCATTTTACAGATTTCTTTTTCTCTTATATATACATATTTCATTACAACCAGAACAATTGATTTTGTAAATTACAGCTTTTTGTGTTGTGGTATAGAGTCTATTAATCTATTACAGAGTAATTTCTCTTTGCTAACTATAATATTTTAATCTACTACAGAGTAATTAATCTATGTTAACAAAATAAATAAGCTGGATATTACAAAATTAATTGTTATGATTGTAATAAAAGTATATATAGGTAAGAAGAATAGAAATCTAGAAACCAGGCTAAAGGAATATATGTAATGCTTGAAATACAAGAGATGGACAAATCTGCAGTTTCATACCATTTCTGGACAACTAACCACAACAACAAACTGAAAATTATACTAATCAAACCGACCATTCATACAGCAGGATTAGACACATGGAAGAACTTCATTTTGAAGTAAGACAGTTAATGAATTTTGATTTGCTGCCACCAAGTCAGCTCTGGAAGTATATTTCAGTATCACCTGATGTCGCCATGATAGACGATCACTACAACAGAAACACCAACATGGGTCGGTCGACATGCTATGAAGATGGGAACACATGTTCCTGAAGCACATTAACAGCGAGTACAATAAGTGATTACACAGAAAGTGAAGCTATTTACAGTGGAGTAACAAACACTACACAAATAAAAATATTTAGTAAATATTCTCCACTTATCTTAAGAAGCCAATGACAATACTACTATTATGTTTTTGCGAAATTAATTTCATGAGCATTTGCCCACATCTTCAGTCAACACACTTCGTTGTCAAGGATACCATATATAGATAACTCTGAGCACCAGCTGATATATGACATACATCAAGACCTGCATGCATTGAATAGCTGGTTTAAGGGCAATAAGTTAACATTAAGTGTCTGTAAAACAAAATATATGTTATTTCATAAAAGATCATACGTACCAGTAGTAAATAACAAGATACATGTTGATAACGCAGTGATTGAAAGAGTAACAAAAATCACATATCTAGGTTTGATTCTAGACAGTACGCTCACATGGAAGGACCATATCATGCATGTAAAAAATAAGATTCTTCCTGTGTTAGCTGTAATTCACAGGCTGAAATTCAAAGGATTCAGTGTAAATCATTTACGAAGTATCTACCATGCTTTAATTCAATCTCATTTGGATTACTTAAACATCTTATGGGGTAACTCTGTTAAATATTTAATTCATGACCTCGAAGTACTTCAAAATCGTGCCTTGAAAATAATCTACAATCTACCCTTTAGAACAAACACAAAAACACTCTACCATGTAACTAACATTTTACCATTACAAGTAAACATAGAGTTGTCCTTGATAATATATCTCCACAAAATAAAAAATAATCTTCTAAAGTCCAATCTAACATTTGAAAGCTCCTCACATATATATAATACAAGAAATAAAGGAAACTTAACAAAACCAACAGTGAACATTTCTACTTAATGACCTGAACAGCTTAACCTCACACGTTATCAACTTATATAATGCGCTGCCACTGGAACTGAAAGGCTGCAGGAACATAAAAGGTTTTAAAAGGAAAGTTGCTGAAAATTTACTGAAGGCATATATTGATAGCTGATAAAGTGTTACACATTTATAGCTGGTTTGAAAGCTGAACTGTTTAAAAAGTAATATGGATTAATGTCCCATAGAATATGTAGCTTCTATTTTTCTGTTAAGTTCTTTGTTACTATTATTTCTTGAGTTATAGTGAATGTCTGTATCTTTGTATGTTTCATATATGTTATTCTTGTACGGTAATTCATTCCTACTATGAAAATGTAATATAAGTATTGTTAAGGGCTGTTTGCCATCATTTTATATATTTTTGTACTGTTCCCTAGCATGAGCTATGGCTCTGGGAACCTTTTCAGATAACAATAAATAAATAAATAAATAAATAAATTTACATATTTACGTATTACCAACACCTGAAGACGAAACAAACTAAAAACAGAATCAATTGCCACTATGACAAAATTCATTACGCAATTTTTATTTTTTAAAATAAATATTTTTTCCTAAACTATTAAATCTATGGGAATATTTAATTGTTTTAATAATTTAACTTCGGGATTTATTACATGGTTAAATGACCAAAATGATCTGCTATGTCCGATTTATCAATTTGTTTATATCTAATGTTACGAAAATGTTCTTTCTTTCTGGTTTCCAAACTACGTTTCGTCTTTCCAATATAAACCTGATCATAATCTAAACAATTAAACTGATAAATACCAGATTTTTTATTATTAGGAATTTTATCTTTTTTAGAAAATTGTTTTACATTTTTAATACTATATTTATTTGGAGGAACTAGAGTTATATAAACTTCTTTAAAAAAAATTTGAAAATGTTTATTAACCCAAAGATGGTAAGTAAATTTTTTAAATTTATAATCATCTTTTATTTTTATAAGAGTAGAAATGTCATTAATACTTTTTTTATATTTAAATTTTTCAATTTTCTTTTGTATAAAATCTTTATTAAAACCATTAATTAAAACAGTATTAATAATATGTTTATATTCTTTATTAAATTATTCTTTATTCAGGGGTATATTTATTAATATATAAATCAAACTATTAAAAACAGCAAATTTATGTGGAAAAGGGCTAAAACTTTTATTTTTTATGTAATTATCAATATGAGTAGATATCCTATAAATACCAAAATCTAATTTGTTATTATTTCTTATTATTTTCAAATCTAGAAAAGGAAGAAATCCATTAATTCCAGTTTCTAATGTGAGGTTTATAGCTGTATCTTGTAAATTTAGTAATTTTAAAGCATCATTAATTTGTTTTTCAAGAACAATAGCAAAAATATCATCAACATATCTATACTATATTTTAAAAATTAAAGGAAAAGCTTTAGTGACTTGAATTTCGATAAAACTCATAAAAAGATCAGCAAGAAAAGCAGAAAGAGGATTACCCATTGCTAAGCCAGAAGTTTGTTGAAAAAATTCACCATTAAAAGTGAAAAAATTTTGATCCAAACAAAAATCAATAAGTTTAACAAAATCAGCTATTAAGTCCTCATGTAAATTTATTGAATTCAACCACTTTGTTAAATAAATTAAAAGTTTTTCTCTAGGAATACTAGGAAATAAGGCAGTTACATCAAAAGAAATAAGTGTATTTCTTTGTGTATTTAAATGATCGGCCATAGCAGATAATTTTTGGTCATTTAACCATGAAATAAATCCCGAAGTTAAATTATTAAAACAATTAAATGTTCCCATAGATTTAATAGTTTGGGAAAAAATATTTATTTTAATAAATAAAAACTGCATAATGAATTTTGACATACCGGCAATTGATTCTATTTTTAGGTTTGTTTTGTCTTAGATGTTGGTAATACATAGATACATAAATGCATGGTATCCTTGACAACGAAGTGTGTTGACTGAAGATGTGGGCAAATGCTCATGAAATTAATTTCGCAAAAACATAATAGAAGTATTGTCATCGGCTTCTTAAGATAAGTGGAGAATATATACTAAATATTTTTATTTGTGTAGTACAATAAGTGATGTTAGTGATATTAGTACCGACTCATCATAAGTAAATTCCAATCACCAATTATTGACCAGTAGGTAGCTAAAAATGGGAACAATAGGTTCATAAATTCTTTTCTATCAATAAATAATTTGTGAATGAGGCTATATGAGTGTTTCATATCTAATTTACTTTTCATCATTAAATTACGTGTTTCTCTCTGTGAAACTTATGAAGAGTTAAAAATTTAGGCTGTGTTACTTCTGCTTTGTAAATAACTAATAATAATTTGAAACCATTGTTAAAAAGAGCAATTATAATAATTAATGCAAAATGCACAGGTGTTTATTAGGCACTTTATAAGGGGGTATCCATATATTTGTAATAGAGCAAGTTACCTGATTGCTACAATCTAAGTATCAGATCTTTTTCAGATGTTAAAAATAGTATGTGACACCATTTACACCTTTGCAGGAAATGTGTAAGGAATATTCAACTTTAAGTTGAAACAGAATGGTTTAACTAAAATTAAGTTATTTATTTAATGAAAACATCAATGAAATACAAAATATTATAATAATGACAAAAAATTGATTGGAATGATGAAATCAAAACTACTCCTAATCTTCAAAATTGCCGAGTACCTGTAACAGAAAAAAAAATTCCAGTTAGTATGAGTTTCAAAACTACATTTAGATATTATTACTATCCCATACCCTCCCAAACATTATTCATTACAAAGTAACTGCTATAGCTACTAGCAAAACTTTGAAAAATAAGTCACATTGGTGATAACATGTATTGATAATAAATCTATATGAAGAGGGGAACGGCTATTCAACTTAACCTGGATGACTTATCTCCTTAATATAGGCTGCAAGGAATAATTTTTAAATTCTTATTACATTTATCTACAACTATATCTGTTAGACACCTACACATAATACAACATATTATAGAAACATGTGATTGCCGTTGATAGTCAAGATAATTACAAGAAAAGCAAAAGGTGCTAATTAAGTGCACAATATTCAAAGTTTTATGGAAGGTTGTTATATAATTTAAATTTAATGAGGTATGAATTAATATTTCATTCAATAACCTGATTCATTTAGTCTAAACAGAACTGGGTAATTGTACAAATTAGTTTTCTTTAAAGTTCAACTATTATAGATTAATGTTTCTCGGGTAATGAATAATTATCTTTACAATGTATCTTATTTCCATAATACTTTAATGTTTAAATTTTAATGTTATTTAAAAGAATGTCAGAAGATAAAAAAAAGCATAAAATTGTTCCATTAATGGAACAATTGTGAACATTGGATAATCTCTGCTAAAGAACAATGATTTTGTTTTGTGGGTGATAGCATAAAAACATAACATATACCACACTGTCTAATGCTACTAATTTATTAATTTAATATTTTCTGTATTCTGTTTGTGATTATGAGGATGATTGTTAATAAAAGCAAAATATTCTTCATTATTGTCAAAAATTCCAAACCCTATGTTTACTGATAATTCATAATTTCTAGCTAAAGTCTGACTGAAGTATAATACAAGGTTTTTATGAATGGTTTACGTAAAATTATAGTTAGTGAAGCATTTAATGAAGGATTTAGAAGAGATGGTATTGTTTGACTTTTTAAAAGTAATGATTTGTAGGATAAGTAAAGCTGAAACTGAAAGTAATTTTTTGCTGACTTACACTTTTGTGTAAAATATCTGACCTAAATTTATTTATGTGGAATGAGAAACATATGAATGGTTCAAAACTGTGCCAATTTGACATCTCCCCCCACAGGATACCCATACGATTATAAAGATTGGTGACCATCACTGCAGAAACTATGTCATGATAACCTAAGCACATTGCAGAAACTCCGTCATGATAACCTAAGCATATTGCAGAAACTCCGTCATGATAACCTAAGCATATTGCAGAAACTCTGTCATGATAACCTAAGCACATTGCAGAAACTCCGTCATGATAACCTAAGCATATTGCAGAAATTATGTCATGGGTTTCATTCCTGCTTGGTCAGTATGTTCCTGGCAGCATCAGTGGGAACAAGTGTCAGACCGTGAACCCAGAGCTGTGAGCTACAGCAAGACCACGAGAAGAGAAGGTTGATTTTGCCCAGAAAGGTGACAGAGGTGGTAAGGTGTGTCATACCGTGACACTGAACTTTTCGGTCTATTCAAAGTTCTGCAATATCCTTCAGGTTTTTAATCATAATCCATAATCATAATCCTTTATTCACCATTAAGCTTACAAGAAGCAATAGGTTTCGTCAGTTATAAAAAGTATTTACAATGTATTTACAAGTACAGAAGGTTTACAAATTAATGCATATAAAATTCTAGGTGAAATCAGTTATTTGCATGGCTTAAGCTGGTAATTATCGTAAGTTAACTTTACTATAGTAATAATAAAATTAAACAATTAGGTACCTATTACTATAATTTACAATAGTTTTACATACATTCACTAGCATGTATGTTATATTCTAAGTATTATTGTACAGTATAAAATGCTTTTTGTTTAAACCAGTTTTTTAATACTATAACAAATCTGTTTTGTGGCAGTTCTTATATTTCCAGAGGAAGCTTATTGAATAATTTTAACTGTTGGTAACAGTGACTATTTATGGTCTTGCTCAATCGGTTGTGAGGTGTATCTAAATTATGTTTGCATCGAGTGTCATAACTGTGTACTGAGGAACGATTTATAAATAAGTTTTGATTTTCTTTAATGTGTATGATATTGGTGTATATATACATTGATGGTAAAGTCATTATCTTAAGGTCTATAAAGCTAGGCTTACATGTGGGTAATATTAAGCCTAAATTATCCCTATTATATATATATAAATTCTTGCAGAGATAGTGGAGTAGAATATTTAACTCCCTGGAAAATTTGTCAAATGGAACTATCAAAAGATGTAATAACTTATACTGTGTTGAGAGCTAGGGTCATTCATTATTCTTTTTGTGTAAATTAATTTTTGTGCTGGAAGAGAATTACAAAACACTTAAAATTGCATTTGCTATCATTTAATTTTATCCTACCACAACACCTTGAATAGGGTCGGATCCGCCATTCAATCTACACGTACCAAAACTAAGATCATTTTGGCAGGGGGAGAGGGAGGGGAATTAGATTGAAAATACAATGTTGTCATGTCAAATTTTAGGATGCAATAAGTTAGTGAATGCACTTTTCCTACATTGCCTTAGGCTGTTTTCATTTTAGTCTTGGTATCATGAGTAATAGGCATTGAAAATAATTCTGAATAGAATAAAATGACTTAGTTCATATGTATATTTTTAATGAAATGCATTATAAATTAGAAATGTAGTGTTATTTTGTAGACAAAGTATTAATTACCAGTCAGTCATTTCACTTGGTGCCCTTGTCACCGCTTTCTTTTGTACCCTTGCAGGAACAGTTAGTGCATTTGCAGTCTGCGCCGCACTTGCATCCAGAGCCTTGGCAACCTGCAAAATATTAATTTTAAAGTTAAAAAAGTGCAATAACAATTTAAAAAGATGGATGAATGCTAGGAGGATTTTGAGATTCTAATTATACATCTGATAATGAAAATACAGACCTTAGATGTCCAAAATGGACTATTTTTAATTTTTAAATAAAATGTACACATTTCAGTCTCCTCATATTCCTACATTTAAAGTTAAAATATGAACCCGGTATATAACTGCTGATATCAGTCCCGGGGACAACACACAGGGGTAGTCCGGTTAGCAATGCATAGCTTTAGTTTCATTACAACTACTGCTCGCCACACATTTAGATCTGTTTTCCAGGGAGTGCAAGACGTTCCACACATTGTGTTAAAGCATTACTTTCACAACAATTATTGGACAGTCTCAATTTTAAAAATCAAAAGTTTTGGGTGTTAAAGTCATTAAACGGCTTAAAGAACGTAATTTCGAGCTGTCTAAAAGCTGTCTGCAAAAATTAACAATACAGAGTGCACCACCTACCAAACGAGCAAAAACTAAATTTCCGGTATTCTACACAAAAATACTGGATTTTCAGTGCTGCATATTAGAAGAAATAAACCTAAGTCTTGAACAAACATATGAAAATGGTTTGTACTGCTCATATGCACCATTAACATCATGTGACTTTGAACAAACTTTCTCCCAATACTTTTTGTTTCAGCGAGAGGTGCAGATAACTCACATTAGACAATTTATGAATGTAGATGGTTATTTACTGTAATTCCTGCATCGAAAGCAATGAGAAGTATGGCATATTGCAACATAGGTTACATTTTGTATCCGTACCGGAGTGTACACATACAGCACATCGGTATACTTGTTGACATGGACGTTTGTTGATGTCATGCTTGGCCTTGTATAGTAACTGTACATACACTGACTGCTAAGATGTATGCGATCCGATATCTGCTTAAGACTACTCAATGAAGAATAGTTAAGTAATGTATATCTTAATTTTTTCTGCCTACTATTTTCTAATTCTGTTTACCGAAGTAAATATGCTTAAAAGCTACTGATGGGATGAATGTAGGACGCAAAATTTTCTAAATTGAGAGGCCAATCCCTTGGAAGCAAACAGCCTTAACTGCAAAAGACAGAAAATAAGGTAGGCATGCTACTTATGAAATAAGTATTTACTATCAAAACTAACAATTTATTTCCTGTCAGTTTATGATCCCTGGCTAGAAGAGATGCTTAAGGAACTAAAAAACCATACAAATTGCTAATTACAATAGAGTTTCAATTATCTTTACCCCAAAATTGCTTACGGTTATGGATTGTTTCACATGAGATAGTGACAATCATGGATTAATGGAGAGGGTAGGAGAAACAAAAATACAACTATTAAAGCCCAAAATGGGTAGGAGTAGGAAAGACAAGAGAGATCTATGTAAATGTTCCACTAAAAACTTATGTTTTGGACAAGTTTTGTTATTAGCTGAATGTTTATCAAGAAGTTACACCAATACTTTTTATTGTTATTTGTGCTCATAAAGCAATTAGACACGTAAAATTTTAGATATTTTAATTTTCTGGTTACTACGACATTTTAACCGCATAATAAACCTAAGGAAATGTACAATTTTGTTCCATTAAAAACTTTTGCATATGTTGTAATTTTTAATAAGACTCCAAAAACGAAGTAGCTAATTTGTAAACAATTTTTGAAGCATAACTTGACAAAATGCACATCCTTCAATAGAAGGATTAAAAACAATGATGTACTGAAGAATGAGTTGGATTCAAAACACAAAGATAATTTATTTAAACAATAGTCAAGAATGGAAGACATAGACCAAAAGTAAGACAAAAAAAGGAGAATAAAATTATTCTACTTATTGTTACATTTTGAATTCTGTTCAGCTTGTACAAATTTGTTTCTAAGGTGAGTATTTCAAGTTTTTGTTTATAAATGCTCCTTCAACATCGGTCATAACAGACGAATGAAATGTGTGAAATTGTGCTCATGAGTTCAGGATCCACAGAGCTCATACCCGGCATTCATCTTTAAGGGTAAGAAAAACCCAGAGAAAACCTTATCCAGATAACTCACCCTGACCACGATTTGTCAGCCTCGGTAGCGTAGATGGTAGCGTGTTTGCCTCACGTGTAAGAGGTCCCGAGTTCGAATCTCGGTTAGAGTGAGTTACCTGGTTAAGTTTTTTTTTCGGTTTTCCCCTTATCCTGAAACACGAATGTCGGGTGGCTCTAAGCTCCATAGACCCCGGACTCATTTGAGCATCATTTTACCCATTTCATTCATCGTCCGATATGACAACGTTGGAGAACGTAAAAAAAAAAAAAAAAAAAAAAAAAAAAAAAATAATAATAATAATAATAATAATAATAATAATAATAATAATAATAATAATAATAATAATAATAATAATAATAATAATAATAATAATAATAATAATAATAATAATAATAATAATAATAATAATAATAATAATAATAATAATAATAATAATAATAATAATAATAATAATAATAATAATAATAATAATAATAATAATAATAATAATAATAATAATAAAACTGAACCTCCTGAATGCGAGGCAGACACGCCAGCCCCACACCACAGAGGCGGGCCCATGAGTTAGGTATAGAATCTCTCCAAAAACAATAATAATGTTATTAGTTCTACCATTTTAATCCGTAATTTTCTGAAAATTTAATAAATATTTCTGTTCTGTACAACGCAGGCATGATCAAATAAACTCATTTTGTGATGTAAAAGAACATTTCTTTCACTAGCACATGACAGGATAGGGCGGTGCTAAAGTCTGGCCAACACCACATATTTTATTACACAGGAAGCAATACACTTGGCCACGATAAAAACGTTCAGCTGGTCCAGACATCAATCGATAAAACTTCAATGCGTTAACCCGAACGACATTCACGGAGGCCATTGCTCATTTAACCTCCAATTTCGCTTGACTTCGATTGGATAATCAGGGTTTACGTGGCCTTTGACTCATTTAATGACAAACTGGTGCAAAAGAGAAATGGAACGCAAGTTTAAATGCTATCTATCAGCTTGGATCAGTACCTACCCTGGCGACATGACATACTGGGCGTTCGAAGGTCGTGGTTTAAAAGCTGTCACTGGCCAATGTCTTTGGAGTTCTTTCATGGTTTTCCTCATTCGCGAAATAAATATCGGATTGAATATTCAATATTAAGACATGATACAGGAAGGCGACTATGTAACCATTACTGTCTACTCTTTCAACAGCATAAGTATTGCTTTGTTTACGATTTGACCGTTTGCCGGAAAAAAATGTTATAGTCTTAGTTTTATAAGCCTAACATTGAGCAAGAAATCATTCACTGTCAGGTTCAGGGACGTATTTAAGGGGGGGGGGGGGGTGGTCCAGTAGGTCTGGACCCCTCCCAAAAGAATGATCATTTCAAACTTTTAATAAATAGTTGAAATAAAACTTAGTTTAAAATAAATCGAAACAGTTTATTCAAGCTTTTCATCTTAACGTCTCTATTCCGTGTCAGGCAGACATGAAGTTATTTAAGAGATACACGAAAAGTTACTGCACAGCAGCTGTAGAACTCGTTAAAATACACAAATAATGTCAATTGCAATAATGTATTGCGAAGTTAACCAATTCCGATATATTATAATTTGTTGATTAGAATTCCTTGATACTTTCTTAAAGATATGTAATTTTTAACTTCTAAGTTCCTATTCCCTTTTTCATTCATTCTGCTTATCACTTTATCCCAGGTATAAGAGCAAAAAATGTGCAATGTGCAAGGCCTTTCTACAGACTTTATCAAAAGAAACAGGACAAAAACAAACTTTTCTAAGAACATTTTGTAGAAGCTTGGGTGGAGAAAGTCATATGAATATAACATATTACATGTGTTTTTTATTTTTTACTAACATGATACAAATACATCCCTGATTAATTATTTATTAAAAGCAAATAATTCAACGAAGATTTTTGGACCCCCTCCCCCCGGAAATTGATTTCTAAATACGTGGCTGATCAGGTTACTAATTTATTTCATGCGCTAATTGACACGTTTTGTGAGTTTAATCTCCTTTTGTAGTATGAGGCGCGGGATTTGTGGAACTGGCGCCGTAAGTCATCGCAAGCTTGGCCAACCCTGGCCGCTAACACATATGACGAATCCAACATCATTGGCGTGTGAACGTTCTACAACAGGAATCATGTTAGGATAGACTTTATGTATATAGTTTACTGGTGCGCCCACATCATCATCTCCATCATTCTTTTCCTACAGGTTCTAGATATACTTCGTCTTTCGAATGGTTTGTCATAAGTATATGCGATGTACCATAATAGGTCGTCGAAAGAGAGAGAGAGGGGGAAAACAAGGAGCAGCTACCAGAAATAATGTTCGATTCGGAAAACGTCGGAAGCAATCGATGACGCTGCGTTCAAATCACAGGCTCAAATACACACTTTAATAACATTCCGGCTTCATTTCAAACTATGCGAAGGATAAGGAGATGCGTTGTGCCTTGTATGCGTGGTAGCCGAGCAGTAAAACGCATGTCTCGTAAGTGGACCAACATGAATGAGTTCGAATCCTTGTTGTGCATGTTTGTTTTTATTATTGTCACTTTAATAGCAATGCCTTGTGTTTTTCTTACAAAAGATAAATAATATTTTAAACACATTCATTTATAAAAGCGCAAATATATTCTTGTCGTTTTCAAAATAAATGCAATGTTATTAGAAAACTGTATTAATATTGGTTGTGTAAACACTCGGACTCATTCATCTGTTATGAACGATGGTGGCATATAATGAGAAGTATCCTCTCTAAAAAAGTTCACTATATAGGCATTTGGTCTCAATCCATGCCCCGTAGAATGCGGACAGTAATAGAAGCAGAGGGTTTACACACCCGATACTAAGTAAATTTCCAATTTCATTTGATTTTACTTATGGGAGTAAAATATGTATTTCAGTTAGTTTAACAACAGAGTACAGCATTTCAGATTTTATATGTGAGCATAAATGCCATAAAATCAAGTAAACCTTAGCAACTGGAAGTTATTTTACAATGTGCGTGATACACATTTCGTATTTTTACAATAAACAAATCAAAGTGATGTTCGAGATTTGAACCTTTGTAGGTTTAGTATCTACATACTTGTCTACCAGTATATGTTTAACAGATGAGCCTCAATTATGAGTCAATTATGAGACTCGATTTTTCGCAAACGTTAGAGTGTGCGAAAAAGAAAGGATTCCCTCTGTGAATATGCACGAAACATATGAAACAATACACAATGTGTGAACATTCTCATTATTATTATAATTATGAGAGGACGAAGCTAAAAAGACGCATTCCGTGGCATCATTGTAAACCCGGGGAAAAGCGATGTGGACTTACAAAAACAATACGCTTCCAGAGTCTGATCATTTTATTTTTGTCAAAGTGTGTATGTACGAATATATCTTATCAGTGCAAACGTTTCAGGCATATGAAAGCAGCCAAATTTCTCAATAAGGGTGGAAAATAGAAGATAATTAGTAAGGAAGAAATAGAAGAACATGGAAAAAATTCAATCTTTACATTGCGTTTTAGGTGTCTTTGAAACCTCCAATTGTTTCGAGATGAATGACACATGTTTCTTCACTGCCACAAGCAAAAAAACTTAATAAAGCAAACCACATGTTTTCTACGGTATGTGAAAACAGCAATGTTGGTACTATTTAACGGCAGAGCATGATTATGATTTTCGTTTATAGTTCATGATAAATTTCTGGCATTTGGGATATTTTTATAAAAGAAGTTTAAGAAGAATATCTTATTCTTAAAGCAAAACGCCTCTTTGTCTGTAAAATATGTAGAATACTTGAAAATTAATTATTTTAAGGACGAGTTCGCACAAGCCTAGCTAAGGCGTTATACGTGGAATTTGATGGACGTAGTGTTATAAATCGAAAAATGGACTGTTCGTAGTTTCTAGTATCATATTGTTTTAATCATAAAAATATTGTTTAAAGTTAACATTTGGCGCGACTCAGTAGCATGGCCTCCGCGTTCACCTAATATGAAACCTTGCGACTTCTTACCTCTAAGATGCTCCGAGGAAAACAATTACAAATGAACGCATATCAATACAGTGTTTAACTGTTGCAGCATAATTATTCAAACTAAACCTGGGATGTTCCAAAGAATGTTTTAATCTATGCTGTACATTGTACTCATAATGTAAACTAGGCTGCATTTAATCTATATACATTTAATAGGATCCTGTATTGTGAACTGATCCATAACTGGTTTCTGCGATCCCCAAAACAAGTTCTGTGCAGCATGATTAAAGTTTTAAAGGGCCTGATTCGAGCCTCTGTCGAGATGAATTTGGAGATTTTTCCTTATATACACAAGTGAATTCTTACACGCTGAGGGGTCACATTAGGCTGTACAGCCGAGGTGCATTAGGTAGCGGTTTTGATAAACCTGTTATCTTCCTTTCGGCCGGGCTGTCCTATAACACGCACACCTGTGGATTTCAATACACCGTGATGTGCTGTACAGATTCTTATTGATCTCTCGGGCCCCGCTGTTTACAGGAGATAATCCAGAGCAAATAAATCTATCAATCTGTTGCCAAGAGCATTTTCACAGCTCAGTATACATCAAAATTGTTGAAGTATAGGATAGAGAAGCAGAAACATCCCAAAGCAGCAAAAACCAGAAGGAAAAACATAACAGAATTTTTCTACTGGGTTCCTCTGTTTTCTACTGGGCACTAATTTACAAATATTCTTTCAAAATGAGGGAAAACGAACATTTAGAAGTTCCAATATAAATATTTAAAATTGTAATAACATATAGTTAAAATACAGCTGTACTCACCGCCACCGCAGCAGGGATCTGGCATCTTGTAGCAGAGTTTCGTTGACTTTTCTTCCAAACTTGACACTTGGATGGCTGGCAAATATCTGGTTGCGTCTGCAGTTTGCGAAGGTGTTTATATCGAGCGTCGACGTTTTCCACACGGCGCAATAGTGCTGCCTCTGGTGAGTGGAGTTTGAGGCCGTGTGCACCGCTCAATCTAACCAACTGTATGAAAGTGGTTGCGTCACCCGCAACCTGACCTTCGACGCTCTTGTGTTTCAATTAAGTATTTATGTTGGCGTGACTCAAAGGATCCGTTCAAATAAAATAATGATAAAGGCACCGATAGTTTATTTTCAACAATGTCCAATGAGAGCAAATGTCATGGTATGACACTGTAGTTCTCACATAGGCCTTATACTTGCCCTGTTATTTATATTAAGTAGGGGAAGATCATCTAAAAATTCAGATGAGATTCCACCGTTTCATCAGTGCCGTTTCGAGACCCCCTTAACCCCCCCCCCCCAAAAAAAAATTTTTAGATTAGATAATCTAACCTCATACATAGTGTGTGTACGTTTGTGTGAACAGCATTACTCAAAAATGAAATTTCGAATACCAAACTTGATATTTGACTTCTAAATATTACAAGGATGCCACACAAAGATTTTGAAGAAAATGTTCCCATCCAAATTACATGGAAAATGTTTATTTTATAAAAAAAATTAAATCAGAGAGAATGAAGAAATACTGGGAACTAAGAAAAGAACAACACATAGGGAAATGATTGATTCAACGTAAAGAAACGAAAAGAAAAGAATCATATCTTTCAGATGATTACACAAGAAAAGAACAAGAATATTATATATTTTGAATTTTATAAGTATAGCCACTGAATCCCTTTTCGTTTTGGATAACTTTTGCATACCTGGTATACAGTAAGAGATAAAAGAAATGATAAAAAGGAACCCTCCTACACAAAAGTGAAAATCATTTAAGCATTGGGCTGATCACCTATCCTGGTTCCCTATCGTATCCAAAGCTTCGGTTCCATAGGCCTAACCTTAAAGGGATAGAGGAACAGAAATCCCCTAACACCACGATAGTGGTACAACTAGGGAAGTTAAAGAAGAAGAAGAAGAAGAAGAAGAAGAAGAAGAAGAAGAAGAAGAAGAAGAAGAAGAAGAAGAAGAAGAAGAAGAAGAAGAAGAAGAAGAAGAAGAAGAAGAAGAAGAAGAAGAAGAAGAAGAAGAAGAAGAAGAAGAAGAAGAAATCGTTTAAGCCTATAGTTTACATAAAAAAATATTAAGGCCACAAAACTTATTTGCAGTTTCCTTTACTAGTACTAAACTGAAATGCTAATATTGGTACTTTTTAAAATTATAATTTATACATTATTGAACACTTAGGACACAAGCTATGTTTATTTATTTTAGGGGGAAAAATGACACAATTTTGAAAACAACTTGCTTAAAAGGTGCAAGGCTTAGAAATTTCACCTATGAATGTCCTTTATACCAGAAACGAAATAAATATTTGCAAGGTGATGAAAGTATTGCGTTTTGTCCCTTCATTAAGCTTGAATTGCCCTCAAATGCCCAATTTTTTGTCACTTTTGCATAGATAAAGCAAAATATTTGATCATTCAATGCCCTACTGTGTCCCTATTTGTTTTACTCGAAAGGATTTGTGGTTTTGTCCTGCATGAAAAACAGTAGAGCGTGCGCATCTGAACTAGATGTTTCATTGTTTCACTACAAGAGTTGAACGAACTTTATCCTCTCTGGAAGGTTGCATAACGGATATTCGCTTTAGGCATTACATGGCTGACTGTAACTTTCTGCCCTGTGATTAAGGTACCGTAATTCGGAGCACAAGAAGTAAACGGTATTTAGATAGATGCCTCTCCTTAATATAAGTTGGGAGATATTGTCAAATGTCACTCACTCTTTGGATTAGTTGATGTTTGAGATAACAGCAACAGATAACCTTTATTGATTGTCAAGCTCATCCATGGAGCTCATCCCAATGCTTCATGGAAAATGGAGCATTTAACATTTCAGCAGCTTTCTTTCCACACCAGAGTAAAACATGAAAATATTTGAGGTTAATCTAAGATAAAAACAACAGTCTTTGTTTGACTAATCCCAAACATATGACTTTTAAAATAATAATTTAATTTAAAGATAGGAAGCTGCCCTTCGGGACAGTTTCATCATTTGCCTGCATAGACAATGTTTACCTTCCTTTATTATTAAAGATAATAATCGCCCAGCGCGATTATATATATATATATATATATAACATAATATATTGCGTAGACAAAACAAATGAAACAGGAGATTCGTAATGCGTACATAAGACAAAATATAACACAACTGACATAAAATAAAATCTTTGTGAATTATTAGAAAATCAGGAATGCTGTCGACCTCAACTAGTCCCTCAGTAGTACTGAACACAGGGCGATGGTGTCGAGATAATCACAGCGGAATTTTCCTAGGGTACAAGAATACCTTGTGGTAAACGGTTCTTAATTCTGGCGAGGAGGACAGACTTGCTGAATAACCTAGCTGTAGGAACATTGTGGAGGTTGTGGAAGCAGCTTGTAGCTTGTTGAAGTTCAAGAAGGAGTTGCGAATTGTGTAAGATGTGTAAGATCTTGTTTTGAAAAGGCTGTAGTGCTAGAATTTTACTGGGGTCTAACTCATACTGGGCAGCCATTTTCAGTCTCGATGCCAGTCCGCTTAAAGTTACACCTTCTTTGAGCGCTAGTAATCCCACTCATGTTATACGCATGTGAGATCTGGAGTATGGCCGCAGATAGCTAGCTCGCATATCTTCAGCGTGCGCAGAATAGAGGACTCCGATCCATCTATTCTGTAGGTCGTTCCTTCTCCGTGAGGTTGCTTCACGAAGCCTCTCTTCTCCCTGATGTGGAGGACGAAATTAGACGCCGGGCTGCAAACTTTTACGCTCAACTAGCAACTCACAGAAGCGCCCTGGTTCGATCTCCAGGAGATTACGACCCAATAAGACGCCGCTTCAGGCTTTTCCGGGTACATGCCATGCGGGCACCCGAAGTAACACTGGGGTTAATCTGAGCAGCAGTAAAAGCTGAAGTTCATACTCATCCAATGAGCTGTTTGGCTTCAAAATTATCCCACTTTTAAACCTACAAACACCAGGTTGTGTTAAAAAAATGGTATTGCATCTTGATCAAAATTAGAGGAGCAATCACGCTACCTCGCAATCCTTCATTCAAATAATTCCACCCCATCCTGCATTCTCCAAAATTTTCAACCTGTGGTAAAACCCAAAACCTGGGTGGGCACGCAGCAAAAACTTTCTGGCTATTAACAGCCTGTCAGTAGCTTGTGTGTGTGTGTGTGTGTGTGTGCGCGCGCGCGCGCGCGCGCACAGACTAAGACCATAAAGCCGCTTTTGAGAAAGGATTTGATTTGTGGTTCATTACGGATATAGTTTACATAACGAAATGTGGGTTTCTGGAGAGTAATATCGGTAAGACTGGGAGGTAGTAGGTACAAAGAACGTTGGCCCCAGTATTGATCCTTGAGACACACCAACAGAGACAGACTGTGATTTTGTGTATCACTTGCGCGTGGTGATTACCACTCATAAGTTGCGAGGAGTCATGTTTTCCAAGTATTTTTACCTTTTCATTTTTATAGATGGGACTCTCTGCAACAATTTGTTTATTGGCAGATATACCATTAAAATAATGTTTTTAGTCTTCCCAAGCACTCTGAGCTCATCTGTACCGTTATTTGTCAACCCTTTCATTCTTACAATACAAAATATGTTACACACGCACACACATATAACACAGAGGGGGAGCGAGGGACCTAAATTATTAGTTTGAATTGTGGACTCAGGAAGTATAGAGTGATTTCAGAGGAGGTAAGAACAGGCATGGTAGACAAATTTATACTTTTGAATTTTTTATATTTACTATTCGCTTTCACACTTTAGGGAAGTATAATATTTGGCAGGAAGAAGGGAAAGAAAGGGTGGGAGAGTACAAATGGTGTTTGTTCAAGATTGAGAATTAAAGGTACCATTAGGGAAAGATGCTTT
Organism: Mantis religiosa; assembly: GCA_030765055.1. NCBI lineage: Eukaryota > Metazoa > Arthropoda > Insecta > Mantodea > Mantidae > Mantis > Mantis religiosa. Next base: position 116,539,975 of record CM060955.1, on the reverse strand, counting down.
AAACTTTCATTTCAGAATTTTGTATTTTCTTTTATCATGTTTACATCATGTTAAGTTTATTGTTAGTCATTTTGAAGAAAGCCCGCCTTGGTAGCGTGGTGGTAGCATGTCTGCCTCACGCTCAAGAGGCCCCAAGTTCGAATCTCGGTCAGGGTGAGTTACCTGGATAAGGTTTTTTGCGGGGTTTTCCCCTATCCTGAAAGACGAATGTCGGGTACCTCTAAGCTCTATGGACCCCGGGCTCATTTGAGCATCATTTCACCCATTCCATTCATCGTCCGATATGACTTAACGTTGGAGGTGGTAAATTACAACAACAACAACAACAACAACAAAATTGAAGAAATATTCTTTTCCACTCCACTGAAGTGCATTTGTTTAACACGGATTGGCACTAAAGGGAATTATGTGCTTGCTTGCCAGGAAGGCTAAATAAATAACCAAATATTGAAGCAACTTTGTTCTACACTATATCGAAAATGAAAACACTGAAGGAAATGGAACTATGCTCTTTAATCCATGAATTTCCCACATCCGCCAGATAAAATCTGATGTTGGAATGCTTAGATTTATAGGTACATCAGGGTAATTATTCACTGCAATACAAATATGGACATTATTAAGAGACATATTTCGTACTATGTTGCTCTAAGAGTGCTTTTCTTATCTAAAATAAATACACAAAAAATTGATAAAAGTGCTTTATCGTGATCTATTTTTTAAATTTATGTCCTACAACGTTAAGTCATATCGGACTATGAATGGAATGGCTCAAATGAGTCCAGGGTGCATAGAGCTCAGAGTTACCCGACATTCATATTTCAGGATAATGGAAAACCCCGGAAAAAACCTTATCCAGGTAACTCACCCTGACCGAGATTTGAACTCGGGACCTCTTGAACGTGAGGCAGACACACTACTATCTACGCTACCGAGGCGGGCTATCGTGATCTATATATTATTGTCAATAGAGTGCCTGTATCTACGGTTTCATTATAAATCTGAACATTTAACAAAATATAATGCAATTTCTTTATATATTAAGCAGCAGGGCTAAAGCTTGTCTTTTATAAGCTTGTCGCTCTGCCCCACCTCCTTCCTTTTGTGCATTAACCATTTTTCTAGGTAACCACGCATTCGAGAGGGTTGGTTTTGAGTTCCTTGAATTAGTCATAGTTCAACGAAAAGAAGATGGAGACAAACCTTCCCAGTCTTCTTTCACATAAGGTCGCACAATATTAACAATGCATATGAAAGAGGTACATATTTAAAATACATCGGGCTATTACTTATTGTATGCAAATTTATTACTGCATGACAACTTAGATATATATTTACTTTCGCGTAGAGATTCTACAGATTGTATGTGTAGCAACACTTGCTGGAAGTCAATCGGTTTTTGCGGCTGTGGCTTCTGCAGATGCTTCCAGATCAATATCAAGGAGACTGAGGTAAAATAAGAGCAGCAAGTGATGACTCATGACGCTGGAAATGTCACGGTAATTACCTACAAAAGCGGTGACCCGTGAGTCCAAAGATTTTGGGTTCAAAGCCCGAACATTGGCTCAGCGTTTGTTTTGTTTACACAGACAGCCAACACACGTCTATTGTTGAAGAAAATAGGTAGCACATTCTAAACAGTTCGTGTCTTGGAACTTAAGAAAACAGCACATTAGAAGCAGCTTCCGGGAACTGAACTGAGCAAATACTTTGTTCTGGATCAGTTCATTGTCCTTCGGTTAGGTCATCCTTTTATTTGAAAATTCTACATTTCATACTTGAACTTCTAGATTGCTCTTTTCAAGTACTAGGCATTTATTGTTGTCAATCCGAGATAGTTCTCCGTAGATTCGATTCCGTAAACGACTTTCCTTACCAATTTTTTTTCGGTGTCTTCCTCGGGTACTAGGCGATTTTTGGGAAGGATAATGACAAGCTCCAAATTTCCTGTCCTATTGCACCACACGTCATATCTCTGTTCACTTCATCTTTCATCCTGGTTGGCTAGTTCAATGTATCGGTGGGAGTTTCAGTGTGCTCTCTAAGTCCTCGTACTCCGGAAGGAAAGAAAGAGAGAAAGAGGTGAAGAGAGAGAAAAGAGGGAAAAGGAAGAAAGAAAGGAAGAACGAAAGAAAGAAAGAACGAACGAAATAAACAAAGAAGGAAAGAAAGTAAGAAAGAAGAAAAGAAGGAAGAAAAGAAAGAAAATAAATGAATGAATGAATAAATAAATAAGGAAAGAAAGAAAGAAAGAAAAAAAGAAAGAAAGACAGAAAGAAAGACAGAAAGAAAGAAAGAAAGAAAGAAAGAAAGAAAGAAAGAAAGAAAGAAAGAAAGAAAGAAAGAAAGAAAGAAAGAAAGAAAGAAAGAAAGAAAGAAAGAAAGAAAGAAAGAAAGAAAGAAAGAAAGAAAGAAAGAAAGAAAGAAAGAAAGAAAGAAAGAAAGAAAGAAAGAAAGAAAGAAAGAAAGAAAGAAAGAAAGAAAGAAAGAAAGAAAGAAGAGAAAGAAAGAAAGAAAGAAAGAAAGAAAGAAAGAAAGAAAGAAAGAAAGAAAGAAAGAAAGAAAGAAAGAAAGAAAGAAAGAAAGAAAGAAAGAAAGAAAGAAAGAAAGAAAGAAAGAAAGAAAGGAAAGAAAGAAAGAAAGAAAGAAAGAAAGAAAGAAAGAAAGAAAGAAAGAAAGAAAGAAAGAAAGAAAGAAAGAAAGAAAGAAAGAAAGAAAGAAAGAAAGAAAGAAAGAAAGAAAGAAAGAAAGAAAGAAAGAAAGAAAGAAAGAAAGAAAGAAAGAAAGAAAGAAAGAAAGAAAGAAAGAAAGAAAGAAAGAAAGAAAGAAAGAAAGAAAGAAAGAAAGAAAGAAAGAAAGAAAGAAAGAAAGAAAGAAAGATATCTTTATGTTTGTGTGATTGCTTGACAAATAAGCTATACGTTTTGAATATTCTCGGAATAGGCTGTGAAGTGTTCATTCTGAATAACCTTGGTATAATTGGTAATCCGTAAGATTTGTCTGTCATAGTTTTGTTCAACCATGCTGCAGAAAATGTGCAGGTCTCATTAAGGGACACACTTTATGGCAAATAACATTATTCGTGATATTAACCACTTCTGAGACATTCTTTGTGACTGATTTTAATTTCTAAAAACCTAAAACTTTGAAGACAGAAGAATTTTCGGGGCTCAGGAGCCGTGGTCTGATGGAGTAGGAACATCCATACGTTTCGTTCACGTCTGCGGTGAACATCATCAGTGGTGGCGTGGTTGTGACTGAAACTACACTCAGAAGACTCAAACCATGCTACCACTGATGATGTTCACCGCAGACGTGAACGAAACCTATGGATATTCCTACTCCATCAGACCACGGCTCGTGAGCCCGGAAAATTCGTCTATCTTCAAATTAGACTCCGGCTGTGAAAGCTTACGATTATTCATGACCTAAAACTTTGTTCAAATAAAAAGTCCTTATTCGTTTACTTCTGGTGGTCATACAAGAAAACAGAATGTCAAAGCCATGGCTGAGCGACCGACTTTGGAAAAGCTTGAATATCGCTTTAGCTTGGTACTTTTAGCTATAGGAAGAATACAATGAAGGTTTATCTCTATTATGAATAAATAAGCAGAAGAACAAGCTTTTTAGGCGTACTTTGTGGAAGAATGAGTAGAGAAAGTCATGTGAATAAAGCATCACTTTTTTTTCTATTGGCCATGCAAAGAAAATAGAAATTCATATAGCAATCCGCTTTTTAAAAATGTGATATCTCTATTCCGTAATAAGGTCTGTGTCTATTAATACAAACAGAAGATCAAGCATTTGTAAGAGCAGTATGTAGAAGAGCGAGTGGAGAAAGTCCTGCGAATACAAAAATATCAGATTGAGTTTTGTTTTTATGTTTACCTTCTTCTTCTACCTCACGGCTCTGGACTTTACAATCGTTCCAGCTCCAAATTGGTTTGCCCAATTTTTCTTTCTAACTCCGCTGTTTTCTTGTACCTTTTGGATTAGAGTTCATGGCTATTTTAGGTATTCTGTTATTATTCATCCTTTGAACATCCTTTTAACCCATTGATTTCTGTAGTTAGCAATAATATGACATATTTCTTCTACTTTTAATTCTTTCCTAATATCTTGGCTCCGTTATTTTTGGTCTTCTTTAGTGTACCCAGCTATTGCTCTTACAATTTTCATCTCTGATGTCGGTATTCTAGTACTAATTCTTTTTGTTAATGTCCATGTAGAGTTGGTACTGCCATTGATTTGAACAATGGAGTCCTTACGGGCTTTAATTTTTAATGTGCCTGTTATATAGTTCAATTTATTTATTTTATATTTTACATCGTTTCTCCCTGGTACGAGACATTGCATCATAAACACTTGAAGTAACACTGTCCGATAATAGAAAATAGAGATATCAGGCTTGTTACATGCAGATGATCTCACGGTAGAAGCAATACTATCGGTACGATTACAAATAACTATAAATGTAGTTTAGCAGTTCTGTGAAAATTGGGGAATTAAAGTGAATACAAAAAAGTCAAGTTGATAGTTTTCAAAAGAGAAACAAAACTGGAGAAAGAGGAACAATGGTTTTTAGAGGGACAAAAGTTAGAAGTTGTGAAAGAATTTTAGAGTTATGATGAATAATAACGGAGAATAGCAAGCGTATGGCAAAAGGAAAGGCAGCAATGTCAGGAATAAGAATATGCAAAGCGAAGCAAATTGTTAGAATGTATGAAAAACTTTTATGACCGATTTCACCAACAAATCGACGTTAACAACTGTAACGTAGCAATTGTCACAGCGCTAACACTAATGTTAATTTTCTTGCATTTCACCAACCTGTTTTCTGAAAATGTTAACAAACCTGTGTTAACGCCAAGAAACTTGTAAATATCTCAGCTATAGAAGGCTATGGATGAGTCGTTATTATTTTCTGAACGAACTGCGATGCGCTTCTGTTTTCATTTTCGTCTGCACAAGCTGAAAAATGGCGCATGAACAAAATCATAAATAAAGCCGTGAGACAAATTTCTCATCGATGGAGAAAGAATTGTTAATTGAATTGGCGATGAAGTGTAAGTATATCGTGGAAACTAAGAGGACGGATGCGGTGAATGTAAAAGAGAAAGATATCACGGGGAAAATATTGGAAACGAATTTAATTCAAATGCATGTGTCACTACTACAAGCATCAAACAACTTGTCAGTATTACGTAAATTTAAAACGAGGTGCGAAGGACAAGTGACTTAAACGTTTCAAGACGGGAGGTGGACAATGTATTATCCATATAATTCAGTGAATTATAAAATCGCAAAGTTATTAATACCTGAAGCAAAGGCGAGATCGGCATATTCCTTTCGATGTATATTCTAACTCATTATTACGTAAATTTAAAACGAGGAGTGAAGAAAAACAAGTGACTTGAACGTTTCAAGACGGCAGGTGGACAGTGTATTATCCACATAATTCAGTGAATTATAAAATTGCAAAGTTATTAATACTTGAAGCAAAGGCGAGATCGGCATATTTCTTTCGATGCATAATCTAACTCAGTATTACGTAAATTTAAAACGAGGTGCAAATGACGAGTGACTTGAACGTTTCAAGACGGGAGGTGGGCAGTGTATTATCCACATAATTCAGTGAATTATAAAATCGGAGCGTTATTAATACTTGAAGCAAAGGCGAGATCGCCATATTCCTTTCGATGCATGTTCTAAGCTCTCTTGTACTTCCACAGTAACCGTCATAGCAACGTGTTTCGACAGTCTATACCTCCATAATTTTTTTTCTTCTGATAGCTCCTCTAAATAATCTCTCCTCATAGGCCGTACTCTATTACGAATGCCATTTAGACGGTCTTAAATATACCAAATCGACATCAACAGCTGAGCTCATGCTCGCCATGGCCGCGCCGTGGCTCAGTGGTTAGACCGCTTGGCTCTCACCAAGGCGGTCCGGGTTCGATCCCAAGCGACCGCAAAGTGAGATTTGTGGTGGACAACACGGCGCTGGGGCGGGTTTTCTCCGGGATGTCCGGTTTCCCCCGCCATCTCTTTCCACCGGTGCTCCATCTTCATCTCATATATCATCAGTGTCATCGCCTGCGGTGCCGTATGTAGTAAAAGCGGGCGTTAAACACTACACACAAACACACACACACACACACACACACACACACACACACACACACACACCCATGCTCGCCATCTTGATTATTTACAATTGTTAAGGACTTAACATCAGAAATTTGGCTTATTAGTTTAACAATTGATTTAACACAAGTGTTACGCTAACACTTGTTGGTGAAATGCAATTTTTGTTTTAACTATTGCTAAACTCGTGTTAAATCTTAACATCTGGTGGTGAAATCGGGCATTAGAGTCAAAGATGTTGCGTGCTGCAGAAGTATGGGGGATTTCAAACGTAACTAATAAAATAGATCAGTTACACAAACAATTTGCTAAAAAGATATTGGGATTGTTTAGAACAGTTCCACGGAAAGTAGCCTTAGTAGAATTAGGGGAGGTGGTACAATAATTCAAAGAGTTTTAAAATGTTGGTGTAAATGCCTGAGAAAAGATGATGAAATCCTAAAAGTATGTATGAATCAACAAAAGAAAATCGGAAGTAAGGAAAACTGGTGGTCTGAGGTGGAAAGAACTGTGGAAGAAATAGTAATGGGAGATTTATGGAGATTATAAAATAGGAATGTAGAAGGTTTTTGGAAAATAGTCAGAAGCAGAATAGAGGAAATAGAAAGACAAGAAATATGGGGAGCGTTGGAAAACAGAAAACATTGAATTTTTATAGGAAAATAAAGATGGAATGGGAAAGAGAAAGATTTGTAGACCAATGTTACAGGAGGGAGACGGAATGACTTGGATTAGAAAAGGATAAGTGTTCTTAAGGGACTAAGAGGTAGCAGGATAGGAATGTGTGAATTATTAGGAGAAACAGGAAGCATAATTCATATTCTGACAGAATGCAAAGAGTTAGCAGTATGGAGGGAGAAAGTATAGGAGAAGAAATAAGAAAAGATGCTGACAGAGTTGATAGTTATAAAAATGGTTACGGTGAAAAATGAAAGTAGAAGTAGAAATATGGGGAATTTCTTTAGAAAGCTAAAGAGAAGTGCATAAGTATAGTAAAGACGAGGAAAGAAAAAAATGCTGGGAGAACAAAAGAAAGCAGATAGCAAACTATCTAGACTAGGTAGCAGAATGGTGACTGTGCTACTCAGAAATGCTAGAAGGCCAAGCAGGCTGAGTTAGCCGTTGTATAAGATGACACCAAGCAATTTATACAATTACGTTAAGAAAATATGTATGTAAGTGTATAAAATATTGCAAATAGCAAGTTTGTACTAACTAATTCTATTCTATTCTGCTTGAAGTATGATATCTGATCTATTATTATATTGCCTAACACTATATTTGATTTCTCTAAAGTTCTATCTAGCACATTATTAATTTATTTGCGTGGATAAATTTTCCAACCTTGGCATTTTTCTCTGTTTCACATCTTTTGGTCACGCATTAAAACCTTTGTGTACTTAAACGTTTCTGGGAATGGTTCTGTATACGTTTAAAAGAAGCGGAAAGTAAATTTAGATGTCCCTAGGAAGTAGAACAGAGGAACAGCCGGCATTCTCCAAGCTTCAATTGGGTGGGCACCATCTAATATGCTAAATGCATACCGGACGTGATGGTCATACAGATCAAGTTGCGAGGTTCCCCTTATATCACTGTCGGAAGGCTTAGCTCTCACTTGAAAGACCCTACAAAATGAAATTCCGCTCTTGGGGAAGTTGGCCTCTAGAACTGAAGCAATTTGAAGATTCCCATAGAGTTATAATCTCGCTTGAGGATAAGTTTTCAGGATATATTTCCTACATGTTTTCCCTTAATTTCAAAGGCACATTTAGTTCAGTGGAGCCGAGCTCCACCGCCATTTCCTTCTCACCTCCCTCTCTCTCCCTTTCTCTCACTATCTCCTATGTACAAATCTCGTGCTCATCACCTGTTCTTTAATATTATTTCAGTGCTGCAAGAGCAGTTACCGAGTCCCATAGCATAATCGAGTCCCTTTTAATTGTTTCCGGAATAATTGAGTGACTTGGAAACTAAATACACATATTTTGTATAAATGCGGTGCTAATGGCCAAGAAAGGCAAAAGTTTAAAAAAATCTTAAATATTTTGTCTTAATATTGTAACCAGTTCAACGTTTAATTACACTGTATAAAGTGGTTCAGTGTAAACTTTACTGTAATAACAATTTTAAGCTTCTTTTTTGTCATTTAAGAACTATTATCACATTATTTCCACATTATTCGAGCTTTTTCTTAAGTAGTATCGGTTCTAATTAGCTGGGATAATCGTAATTCTACTGTGCTTAGTTCTGTTTTCAAACAGATCTTATAAATAAATTAAACAATAGAAATGCCTTTAGCGTTAGCCACCTCAGTGATGTAAACAAATGACTGTCTCTGTGGTCAACCGTCCTTAGAGTCTGGAAAGGTCATCTGGGAATAAAAGTGAGCGTGTTTCAAGTTAGAATTGATTAAAATATAAAGTTTAAAAAAACCTACAATAATCGAGTTGTCTCTTATGTTAAAGCCCCCGATGTAGCCATAAAAGTTAAAGGGTGCCATTCAAATGAAATAATTAAAAAAACAGAGATACATATTCATTAAGGATTTACACACTTAATGCAGTAGAATAAAATTATGCTCCTACTTTTAAAAATGGCTTCTTTTCAATTGCTTTGAACTTCCTGCTCATGAATTACCAGAAAAATGTAATGCTAACTTCAAATTGAAAAAGATTCAGACTAACAAGGAATATCTACTAAATAGCTATCACTACAAACACTTTTTATATAAATTGTAGACTTTAACAAGATCTATTTTTATGAAGTAACATTTTGTTTATCTATTATGGCTACCAGTTATGAAAAAGTCATTCGTAATGCAGAGTACTCCATATGTTACTCGTGTAAATATCTTAAATACATGGAAGATATTTTAAACAAAAGTCGTGGAGACATTTTTAAGAAAAAAAAAGTCTAACCGAACATTTAATGATGCCAAGTTCGAGTGGTTAGACCGGTCGCTTCTCACCAAGGGGCCCGGGTTCAATTCCAGAGACCATAACTGAGAATTTTGGTGAATGAAGCGGTGTCTAGATAGGTTTTCTTCGGGTTCTGCGGTTTCTCCATCATTCATCCCGACAACTACTTCATAATCATCTTTCCAAATTCTCCGAACCTTCATTCTCCTTCATTCCCTTTCCTCTTATATTTCAGGTTTACAGAGCCTGGTTGGTCATGTGTGGTAAGCGCTTGTTACGCGTTTATTATGTGTTTCAAATGGGAAGAGTTCTCGCCTATAGCGAATCAGATGTGTTAGCGCATTCAGCGTTGCAACCTCGTTACTCCCACTCTTTTCATATTTCCCTCTCTCTGGCACACTTGCGGGTTTTTCTTGGCGCTAGACTTAAGGGAACGCAAACTGAATTTTCCAAATTTTTATAATAATGCAGTTGTTGAAATCACAATTGCAACATGGATATTCGTATTTTACGCACATGGTTTAAATATTTAGTTTAAAATTAATTATAGCTTATGAATTACTTAGTTTTCTAATCCAACGAAAATGCCAGTGATGTATCCATATAGCTGTGAATGTTACGTTAAGAGATAATTCGTCATTGTCATTGTCTTCAACGTCTGAGTACTGCAAATGTTTGATAATAGGTTCCAAAATCTCATTACATGCTATTTCTTTCCAAATGTCGTCTTCTTGTAGTTTATCTGATGTCTCACGCAGTTTTCCCACTCTTCTTGTGTTACTTGTCAGTTTCTTCGTGTATAAATCGTTCAACGTCAGTTTAAAAATATTATTTCTGTTTGCAACATAATTTGAGCCGATATTAACTCAATTGGATTGTTCTGGCAGTAGTAAGGGGGAAGGTGGACCGTGTCTAATGGATCCAGCTGATACACTTTTTCATGTTTTTTAAACGGAAGAGTAACTGAATAATACTGCTTTGAACTCTCTAGAGTAAATACTCGTAGCAGGGGCGGCCGGTGAGGTATTGTATTGATGGTGCCATAAATAAATAAGGGTTGTTAAAGAATAAATATGTGTACCAATTACGAACGATTGAGGTAATCTTATCAATAATCCATCCTATTTTATAATATACTGTACCAAATAGAACGTGCAGAACAATCTTAGAAATGCCTTTGAATACTGATGACTGGCTGAGATGTACTTGAAGTTCTTTATCCAACTCCGCACTAAACTGAATGAGCTCACGAAAAAAAACCCTCATTTTGAGAGGCTTCAGATTCGTCGTGTCCCCTAAGAGCCAGCTCCAAAGCACCACAGAACCGAATACAGTTTATATTTAAGTTCAATATATACCTGTTCTTGTATACTTGTTTGTTATGGCTGTTGACTGTTTGCCCATACTATGAATCTAAGTTGTCCTGAATATTGGTTTTGCCTAGAAATGAGACGCTCAGAACTTTGTCCATGTGTTGCTTCGATGTTTTATGCATTTTCATTTTAGACCATAAATGCCCAATATCAGCTGTTCCAGTCTTACACCAATGGACATCTCCCCCAAATAACACACAAGGAAAACAAAAAACTGCATTGTTTTCATCACAGCCGCAAACCCATTTGTTCTTTTGATAAATATCTGGATTAAACTTACGGCATCGATTTTTTGTTTGCTGCTGCAGATTCAGATTTGGGAGTAGCCTACCCATTGTTTTTATCTGAATTTTTTCCACTTAGAGTCCTGTTACTAAATGGAGCTTTCAGTAATTTACTCACGTTGTTCATGTTCGTAACTTTACTGTGAAGTTTAACTTAAAGAAAAAACACTGAACACTGTTTTAAAAATCCATGCTCACGATGAACTACAGCATTACAAGAGCACATACAGAAATACTCTACCATTGTTTTGAAAACATGTGTCCAACACATGCTGGACGCGCGGGTTTTATGTTCTACCAACAAAACTGCTGCTGTGAAATATGCACATTTTGAAATACTGTCTCTTAATTTTAAAATCTAATACTATATTCACATTGAAACCAAATTAATTTTATTTATAAAGATATCTGTGTGTTGTGCTTCTACAACTGATTTCATTAAGTGTTAATTTGCGTTTTGAAGTTCTTCAGCATTAACTTGCAGTAGGATGGTGACACTGCATTAAAGGAAGATATAGCGCGAAATGTATTCTTACCATTGTCTTTCGCTAGGTGGCAGGATCGTGGTTCGCCATGGCACAGCGGCACTACCTCAGAAGCCGCCCCTGGTAAATAGAGATTACGAATCATTCATAAACAAGGATATAATGTGACCAGACACTTTCTGTCAGACCAGCAGGAAGTGAATCGTTTCCTCTCATCGAATTTAACAAACACCTTGGCTTATTCAAAGTACACATTTCTTTTACCACGTCATGTCAAATGGTTACGTTTCAGCTCTGAGTAATTTCAAATAAACGTTCACGCATACATGCCAACCAATAATGATACTCATTACAGTGCTTACGTCGCAATGCGTTGTTATAATAGAATGGTTCTTTATTTATTTGTATTATGAAAACTATCTGAGCTAAAAGTATGAGATTTTTACGGCTATGTTAAATACATTACTCTCTTTTTCCTCATGAATGAGTTTTTGCAAAATCTGAATTTTTGTCTTAGCGCGAATTGTCTTTATTAGAGATTAATAAGTTTGCCGCTCGGCACACACCACTTAAGGGGGAATGTAATACGAGAACACCGCGGTACTCCGATTGGTTGGCCACCTAGCAGCGCTCAAGGACAAACATCATCCAATTTGAAACATATAATAGATTTCTACCTTCCACATGGACTCTTAACAAGTAGTAAATGTTCCATTCCGGTTTCCGGGTTTATATTGTGAACAGTTGTTTTCATGGCAGCTGTTCAAACAGATTTTTAACATCCTCCAACGTTCAGTCATATTGAGCGATTAATAAAATGATGCTCAAATGAGCTCAAGGTCCAGGAGCTTAGAGTTATCCAACGCTCCTCTTTCAGGATAAGGGAAACCCCTGGAGAAACCTTATCCAAATAACTCACTCTGACAGAGATTCGAACTCGGGACCTCTTGAATGTCAGGCAGGCTCCTACAGGGGCGTGCAATAGATTGTGAACTACACTAACACTAGACTTCCTTCTAATCACAAGCTTGAAAAATAAAACCGGATAAATACATGACCAAAAATAGCACAGAGCAACAAACTATCGGATGTGCGGCATATATTATTATAAATAGAGTACGGATTTCTATGACCGAAAAATGGAAAATATGCATGCATTTACGACCTAAAGGTAGTTTAAAAATGAACTAAAAAGACAAACATATGACCTTATAGATTAATATATTTATTAATCATATTATAATAATTGACTGTTAAACTGACAATTAATAATTGTTCATACATAAACATTTTAATCATTTCTGCAGAAAAATCTTCTGTACTTCTTACTTCAGCACTTTATGGAATCTATAAGTTTAAAAGGTCCTAAATTAGAGGAAAATACTTATTGTAACTTAAAAGAATAGTTAAGAGAAATAAAGTATTTATACCTGAGGATTAGTTTTCATCAGAAAAAGATTACATTGAATGACAATGTGATTTTTAGGTTGTCAAACTGGAAGCCCCTTCTATTGTCGCACAGAATATTCCTATATCTGGAGAAACTACGTTCCTAATCACAAGAGGTTACAGGAGCATACTTGAAGTCAGTTAATTTATCTGGGGAAAATTCCGGCTCAGATCCTTCAAACTTTGCTTCAAGCCCAATTGTACAAACGTTTGCTCTTTGCTAAAGAAATCTTCAAAAAAAAGGTTAGCAGTGCTACTGTAGACTTTTATACAGACATAATATTAGTTTATTTATAATGGCTGCTGACTACACTACAGTAATCCCCAAAATATGACTTTATAATACAAATAAACATAAATATGACGAAATATCTGAAAAAGTGAGAAATATGACTTTAAAGAACGAATTAAAAATGCATAATTTTGATCAGAAGACATGTATATATGTTTTTACGTATTTGAAACTCTGAATATAGGCTTCATTAAAAAATATGCCATCTCATGGGAATCCGCTCCTTAATTATAAAGGAGCTTTCGCAAGAGGAGTCATAAATAATATAGCTTTTAGAGCACAACTATGTTTTCGGTCTGTGAAATTCTCTAACCATTATTATGTTTATTTTTTCCTTTTTCTGCGGAGTTCCTCGATATTTTGTGTTATCAGTTTGATTTTATAATAAATATACTTTTCTCAAATGGAGGTCACTATTAATTTTTATTAATTTTTGCCCCTGGTCATGCAAAGAGATCGAAATTTCAAAGTTATCACAGGGCGACAAGCTCTTGTGTACTTGGCTATCACTTAAAGGTAATGTATTCCCATTGTACCTAGAAGGAAGCATGCAATAAAAGCATGCTTATCTCGCTTAATTTGAGGTGGATAGAGCAATTATGTTTTAAAAAGATTAGTGTGTTTAGTAATGGATGAAGAAAGTCTTAAAATTCTGGATGTTTTTCCTATTGTCTACTTAGTGCCTTATTTTCCTGGCAAAAATCTAAAACTCTTTAGAACTATGTGTAATTTTCTCAGTAAAGACAATAGGGGAAAGGAAATATTTCCTGAAAGTCTGACCATGCATTCTCCGAAGATGTCTGATTTGCAAAAAAATTGTACTTATACGTATTTTGCTTTATGACCCGCAATATTCATAAAAAACAGACATCAGCAACGTTGTTAGAATTTAGAATCTGAAGATACATTTCTTAGAAATGACAAACTCGTTTGTTCCAGAGGAAGTAAGCTTTAATTCGTCATATGATGCTGTATTTCCGGTGAAATCACAACCGCGGTCAATGAAGGGTAAGCAAGTTGTAACTTGTATGCATATTTTATGCGTGTTGGAATGGATTAGCAAATATGTTGCTTTATCAGTAGCTTTTCAAAACAATTGCCAGAACACGAAACATTGTAACAAACGACGGTTTGGTTGCTGATTGTAAAAATAAATGAATAGCTATGCGCAGAAGCGGAAGTCGCCAGCTGGTAGGAGTTTGTCGTCACTTCAATGTCATAAGTGATGCGTGTGAAAGAATGTTACGTAACTCTTTAGCAAGGAGTGAATCAGCCACAGTTTTGATTGCACCATTAAAATGTTTGTACCGAGCGCATTTCTTTCAGTAACTATCACCGACGCGAAGTTTTAATATTTTCTCCATTGAGAAAGCAATTTTATAAAACACACAAAGAAGTTTTAGACTTACATTTTACCTCTAGTGGAGTTTACTTAGATGTAAACAGTGTAGAAAAAGCGTTTATGTATTACAACCTACTTTGCATTTAATTTTCTACGTGTAGGTCTAAGTTCAGAGTATCTTCTCGGCACTGGTCGGTTATCAAGCATGAGTAAAACCTGGGGAAAATTTAGATAGTGACCTCCTACTCAGGAAATTGCGGTTCTAAAACTTGCCTAATTAAAAAGTGCAACTGTTATAGTGACCAACAGCAAAACAAAATTTCGCACTGAAAACGTATGTCTAAAATGTATGTTTAAAAATGTACAACTAAAACCTACTTGTACCAAAACAATATGTTAGTGGCACGTATTAATGTCATAGTCAATTCTAAAATAAGTACATCTACAAAAAGTCCCCTTTATTCAATTCAACAAACTCTGAGATTAATAAGACGCTAGAGAAATAGAAAGGTCATAGAAAGGACGGGGGAGATCTCTTGATTGCTTCTTAAGCAAGCAATAGCAGTGCTTGAGCCCAGAATAACTTTTAATATTACAGTAATTATGTGTAATATTTTCTGTTTTCAAAGTGCAAAATTGTTTAATAAATTTACGGTCTTGAATTGGATTACACAATATAAATGTTTAAAAAATATGTAAGCCCCAAATCCACGGCCGGAAATATTCCTGCAACGGTATTAATAAGATAAGCTATAAGAATACTTCTCAATACCTGCAGATTATTTCTAAGATCGTAGAAGTGCCGAGTGGCTCCCGTTTGATAAGATAAGGCCTTGTGCAGAGAGAGCGTGCGTGATTCATTGTCTGGTTTTAATGGAGAAGAACCACAATTCTTCTTAGAGGCATTCATAAGCTTTGCGGGATACCAAACATAACCATCGCCAGATATATATTTATTTATTCTTCAAACAACAGAATTGACAGAGAGAAATACAGAACTCACTCACTCACTCACTCACTCACTCACTCACTCACTCACTCACTCACTCACTCACTCACTCACTCACTCACTCACTCACTCACTCACTCACTCACTCACTCACTCACTCACTCACTCACTCACTCACTCACTCACTCACTCACTCACTCACTCACTCACTCACTCACTCACTCACTCACTCACTCACTCACTCACTCACTCACTCCCTTCCTCCCTTCCCTCCTTCCTTCCTTTCTTCCCTCCCTCCTTCCCTCCCTTCCTCCCTCCCCCTTCCTCCCTTCCTCCCTTCTTTCTCTCTCTTTCTCTCTCTCTTTCTCTTTCCTTTTTTGTCTCTTTCTGTCGTTCTTTCATTGTTTTCTTTTTTCATTTTATTAAGTTTATAGTATTTGAAAAGACGGAATTTACCAACTTTTTATGGAGTGTACAATATTGTTTATATGCAATTCACAGAGCCGCTTTTTTCAATATTATTTCCTAGAAGTTGCAGGAAAATGTTTTTGATCTGCTAGAAGAAAAATGAGCCGAAGTCAAGAGTTGTCAATATGTTTCCTAAACATGCTTATTAACGCCTTCATTTTTATAACTTCTTAGGCTTATTTCTCCACCAGTTAATGGAGCGATAGTTCCACGTTAACGTGTGGTGCTAGTATTCCAGAAGAGCCGGTTTCGATTCCCATCAGGTTGACCACTCGGCCATAGGATTTTTCGCTGTTTCCTCAGCTGGAGTGATTCACTATCACGGATTTGCTGTTCTATTTCCTTCCTTCTGTTTCATGGCTGTAGGCGGTTGGTGTGTTGCGCAGAATGGTGGTAAAGCTCTGGATTGCGCTGTTCTTGGTACTTGTGGGATGGCTGTCATCCTTCCTTCCTCGAAGCTCCCTTGTCTGTACCCGAAACTTCCAGGTTGCCAGTGGCTAGGGCAGGGTTAACCAGAATATTCAGAAATCCTATCCTCATCATCCGGATCTAGTCGCTCTTCAGATTTCGTCATCATTCCTTCTTCCCAGGAAGTACTGTCTACCCACCACAAGAAGGCGAGAGTGGAATGAAGGGGAGAGGTGTTTAAACTGTTTATCTGCTCTGGTAGTGGATCTGTTTACTAGAATATGAGTGTATGAGAGTACATGAGTCACCTAGATTGCCAGATCTAATGTGTGTTGCAGTAAGTGCAGTAATTAGGTATATGTATGGGTGAGTTATATGACAACACTTGTGTATTTTACATGAACCTAGCACCCTTGTCATATTCGGAAGACGATCATAAACAACATGCGGACAGCAAAAGTGATTATTACGTTACACATTCCTCTAGCTTGCCTTCTTGTGCTGGGCAGATATAAAAATTCCACCATAGTGTACGTGTGGCTCTGTATTACTGGACACCCTTACTCTGACTACTTCATATCTCCAGTTTATCCAAGCGGGATGGCTTGGATGGCGGTTTCGTCTGTGGTCCGCATTCGGGAGGTCCGGATTTGATTCTCGTGGGCGACCTACCTAACCCAGGGCTATTTCGAGGATTTCCCGTTTCGCCAGACGAATGCTGAGTAGGTTATTTATATCCCCCGAATTTCCTGTCCCTCCATTTCATCTCCATTATCATTTCACATCATCTTTCATCTGTTGGTCTCTTTCAGGGTAGATGTGTCGGCGGGTGTCCCGGTGGTACCTGACTCTGATTGAGCCAATTCCTCTGGAGACGGTTGCCGGTTTCCGAAATCAGATCTCGTGGTGGGACTGTTTCCGAACCACAATAGGATGGAAAGTTTCCATCTAAGTAAAATGTAGGGACTCTGCTCTCGGCACTGTTCGTGGATCTATGGGACAGCCACCCTCTATCTCCACTCGCCTCATCCTTCCTCCAAGGGGATGCACCACTTGAGGACATAGGTATAATAGATTATTTTTGGACCTCCGTGCCTAGTTCCTTTCAAAATATTCCCTTCCAATTCCACCAGTTTAAAGTACATGCCGGTGATATATAAAATATACTACTGTACTAAATGAGTAAAAACACTGCAAAAATGTTGAATATCGGTGCCATTAAAAAACTTTTAAAACAAGTGAACAATCTAGAAATATGTCAGAATATGTAAACTGTAATATTATTAATTATAATCACAATTAATAAATCAATTTTTCTTAAGATGAGAACAATCACACAGGGATGAGTTGTGCTATAATCAGGACATTTTAATGCTAGAGTGATTTACTTGCGGCCAATGCAGCAACTATATTACATAATGGAAGCATGAGCTTCTTGAATGTCGTGCGTCATGGCATAGAGGGCTGGAGCGCTTCACTCTGTTTCCCTGCCACGGAAAGCATCTGGATTCGATCCCAGCGGTATATGGAACTCAGATCGTGAAGAATTTGAGGAATTGCAATAGGTATAATAGCGAATTCCGGTGAAGAATACCAACTTTCCGGCTGGAGTGAACCGAGTTGCTGACTACATCTCTTACCCTGTCGATTGGATAATTGCCCAACTCTGCCTTGCGTATGTGAGCGTGAGGCCGGCAGTCAGGTTGGCAGGTTCACGCCCGACTCGAGCTGTTACACCATGTGTTTATTATTATTATTATTATTATTATTATTATTATTATTATTATTATTATTATTATTATTATTATTATTATTATTATTATTATTATTATTATTATTATTATTATTATTATTATTATTATTATTATTATTATTATTATTATTATTATTATTATTATTATTATTAATATTATTATTATTATTATTATTATTATTATTATTATTATTATTATTATTATTATTATTATTATTATTATTATTATTATTATTATTATTATTATTATTATTATTATTATTATTATTATAATTATTATTATTATTATTATTATTATTATTATTATTATTATTATTATTATTATTATTATTATTATTATTATTATTATTATTATTATTATTATTATTATTATTATTATTATTATTATTATTATTATTATTATTATTATTATTATTATTATTATTATTATTATTATTATTATTATTATTATTATTATTATTATTATTATTATTATTATTATTATTATTATTATTATTATTATTATTATTATTATTATTATTATTATTATTATTATTATTATTATTATTATTGATTTCGAGGTGACATCTCCGATACAGTGATCTTTTTCCCGGAACTCTAACTTCTTTCTCAGTTTTACCTCTCCTTGACTGAGGCCTTACACAAACATATTTATTATTTAGCTCTTGTTCAGTTACTTGGTTTACCTATTTCCTTTCCTATTTTAACTAATGTTGACACTACAATTAAAGGTTTGGCAACTCCAGCTAAATGCATTACTCATTCTAAACCTTACTCATTCTAAGTAGACTAAGGACTATCCTCAATCGATACAATATTGTCAGAGCAGAGCGATTCGCCTTTCGCTCTCAGCATTCCACTCAACACCAACTACTTCATCTGGCCGACAAAGTTTACACAGCCTTCAAAAAGCAGCAGTTCGTTTCAGCACTACTCCTACACATTACCAGAGCATTCGACAGCGTATGGTATGAAGGCTTACTCTCCCGTCTCAACACCTACCAAACCCCTTCCTACTCAATTCCTCTCATTCAGTCCTACTTCAGTGACAGAGCCTATGCTGTCTCCCACGATGGAGTTTTATCCTTATCCCATCCCATTATAGCTGGCATTCCCCAAGGTAGTGTCCTGGCAGCCATTCTCTTCTTGCTGTACATCAATACCCTACCATCCCTGCCACACTGCTCGTATCTCTATGCTGACGTTACAGCTGTCATCTTCACGTCATCAGTGCTCAACTTGTCTGCTCGCAGGATTCAACAATATGTCGACCTCCTGGTTCAAACGTTGGCGCCTACGCGTCCACTCACAAAAGAACCAGGCCATTACCTTCTTCCGAAGATGACTGGCGGACCTTCCACCAATTCGCCTAGCTGGTGAGGTCGTCCATTGGCAAACTTAAGTATTTTGGTGTTCTCCTCGATATCAAATTGACGTGGAGAGACCACATTACATATGTGGCTAATAAAGTTAGCAAAAGAATGGGTATGCTCTACCCTCTCTATAACCGACGATCGGTGATTTCTGTCTACAAAACTGCTTCTGTTTAAGCAGGTGTTCCGACCAGCCATCACATACGCCAACGAAATGTGGGGAGTAGGAGCCAAGCCTCACCTACACCGCCTTGAAATTCTACAGTCCTGATTCCTCCGCATTGTCACAGACGCCCCTTGGTACATCACCAATCTAGTTATGCGGCGTGACCTACTATTCCCTGCTTCTAGGCACGCAAACTAGCACATCAGATTGGCTTAAAAAGCATAAAAAAAATTAAAAAAAAAAATTAAAAAAAAAAAAACTCCAACCTAATCTTCTGCCGTATATTATCCCTTCTTGCAAAACACTTCACTGCCAGTATAGGGCTTAGCCCTGATCTGGGTTGAGACCTAAGGTCTGACATTCAGATCTTTGCGATGGTGGTGGTTTACACTACGTTCCATTTAGGAATGGATCCTAGATGTTTGCGATACCTCGATACTCATAATTCTTGCATGTTATCGACATGGAACGATACTTTTGAAAATTCACTCGATACTTCTGCCGCAGGTAGAATATTGCCAGGAATGTGGTACTGTGCAGTAACAGGTACCCCGAAAGAGTGAAAATGCTAGTACTTTTTAACAAAAACTTATAAAATGTATGTAGTCTTTAACGCCCGCTTTTACTACATACGGCACCACAGGCGGTGACACTGATGATACATGAGATGAAGATGGAGCACCGGTGGAATGAGATGGCGGGGGAAACCGGAGGTCCCGGAGAAAAACCGCCCCAGCGCCGTGTTGTCCACCACAAATCTCATTTTGCGGTCGCTTGGGATCGAACCCGGGCCGCCTTGGTGAGAGCCAAGCGGTCTAACCACTGAGCCCGGCGTGGCCCCAACAAAAACTTATACAGTGGACTGTTTTACTTTAAATGCCTAATGTAGAGTTTAAAAATAAGAACACAAGTGGTTTTAAGTTTCGCCTCATTAAATATGTGCACCTATTTAATTTTATTGGATTTACCCAGTTCTCCCAACATTCATTTTGTACCGAGTATCGAAGTATCCGGTATCGTGGAACATATTGTGTATCGGCATCGAGTATCGAGAAAAACTAGTATCGACCCATCCGTAGTTCCATTCGTTTCTTATGATTTTTAACTTACTATAATCATTGTCTTAAGTCAAAAATAAGCATGTATAAATTAATAATACAGAAATAATTATGCAACATATTTCTATATAGCAATAAGCTTGGGGTTTCCTAAAAATAATGATTCCTGTTTCACATATTACTATGTAAATAGCGAAATTTATTATTGTATGCATAAACAAAGCAAAGGTCAAAACGAAGATAGAGAACAGAGTGCATTCCGGGGCACACAAGATATCGCCAGTTGGAAGAAAGCCAAACCGCGGTGACAGCCACCAAAGAAAGACAGCGCCTCTGCGGATAGGTTAAACTGGGGAAGAAAACAAAAGACGTATTAATTTTCATTATGTGGTAAATGCCCATGTTATTCTTTATGAAGATGACGTGTACTTACTGACCTACGTCCAATTCTATTGTAATTCAGAACTGCGATTCATTTCGTCATGGATGTATTGTTTAGATTTGTTTGATTGGGCAGTTAATACTGTTACAATAAAACTTGTTTCAGAGGTAGTATGTTGTTTCCTTTGTTCTTGAGAAATATCAGTTCAGAAATTTCTGGATGAGGGCGTTGATTTCTTTCTTTTTCTTTTACATTTTGAAATGAGTGAGTGAATGAGTGGGGATAAAGGACAGAATAGGGGACTATGGTCTATCTATTCTGTGGGACGTTATTTCCCTACCAGGTTGCTCCACGAAGCATCGGGTCTTCCATACGTGGAGGATGAAATTAGGCGCCGTGCTTCAAAATTATACGCAAGTTTACCATCACACAGAAGCGCCCTTGTTAGATCATTGGGAGATTATGACCCCACTAGACGCCGATCTAGACTGCACCGGGTCCCCCGTATGGCATGCGGGCACCCTAGCTAACCAAGAAGCTAGTCCTATTAGCAGCTAAAGCTGAGCTCCTCATAATTCTTCTAAGCTGTTTGGCATCTAAGTTTTTCCCCAACTAAAAATTAAACATACATTAAGATTTGGGTGCAAAGTACTGCATCCTCCCCTTCAAACCGAAGGTACTTCGGCAACCTCTAAATTAACTTCCAACCAAAAGACCTACACCACCTTCATCCTACAAATTTCAATTCTAAATCCTACCTGCGGTAAAACCCTTAACGGGTGGGCACGCAGAAAAAACCTCCTGGCTGTATACAGCCAGCCAGCACGAGCGAGCGGGGATAAAGGCGTTGACAGCTACAGTTACTCCAAAAAGTATTCGTCTAATGCATAAGTTTATGTTTAAGGATGTATGGATAGTGGAAAGTCATCAGAATACAGTAAAGCAGGGAGACTTTCTTATTTATTGGTTAGTGAAAAAGAGAACACAATAAAGAAACACATAGTATCTTTCACATAAACATAGTTAAACATTCCAAAGTAAAGATGTACAATATAGGATACAAAATAAGTATTCGTCTGCATACTGAAAAAGGTGTAGAATGTTATGGTTAGTTGTACTTAGTAGGTCCCCCATTCCTCTTTTCGAATACAAATTATAGGAACAAAATGTAATAAGTATAATGTAGGAACTGCAGAGGTATATGTATATATTGTTCTTCATTGTTATAGTAATAATTTCGTCAGTAGGAAAACTAGAAGGTCTAGAGCTCTGCCTGTTTTACTCTCAAGCAATTTGCATATGTATTTCTGTTGCAGACATAAACAGCGCCAGACTTAATTGTACTAATGATGAGTAAATGAATGCCAGACAAGACGGCGCTACATTGGAACTCAAATAAGCGTTTGTTTACCGCTGCAAGTGTCATCACGGCTGCCATTGTTATCTCTCATTAGAGGCAACATCTAGAATGTGGTGCAGAAAGGAATACACTCCCAAATGTTGTTTTTGTTCTTTTACCGCTTCTTCTTCCATAACTTTTTTTTTTTTTTAATTTGCGTCCTCCAACGTTAAGTCATATCGCACAATAAATGAAACAGATGAAATTATGTTCCAGGGTCTGTATAGTTCAGAGTTACCGATATTAATCTCTCAGGAAAACAACGGAGAAAACTTTATCCAGATAACTCACCCTGATTGAGATTCGAATTCGGGACCTCCGGAACGTCAGGCAGACACACTAATGCCGTTTTCACCAACAAATGTTAAGACTTAACACGAGTTTAGCAATAGTTAAAACCAAAATTGCATTTAACCATCAGGTGTTAACGTAACACTCGTGTTAAATCCCATGTTAAACTAACAAGCCGAATTTCTAATGTGAAGTCCTTGACAATTGTAAATAGTCAAGATGGCGAGCATGAACTCAGCTGATGATGTCGATTTGCTATATTTAAGACCGTCTAAATAGCATTCGTAATAGAGTACGGCCTATGAGGAGAAATGATTTTGAGGAACTATCCGAAGAAAATTGTTTTACGGAGGTATAGACTGTCGAAACATGTTGCTATGAAGGTTACTGCGGAAGTACAAGAGAGGTTAGAACATACATCGAAAGGAATATGGCGATCTCGCCTTTGCTTCAAGTATCAATAACCTTGCGATTTTAATATTCCCTGAATTATGTGGATAATACATTGTCCACCTGCCGTCTTGAAACGTTCAAGTCACTTGCCCTTCTTCGCTCCTCGTTTTAAATTTACGTAATACTGAGTTAGAACATGCATCGAAAGGAATATGACTATCTCGCCTTAGCTTCAAGTATTAGTAACCTTGCGATTTTATAATTCACTGAATTATGTGGATAATACGTTGTCCACCTCCCGTCTTGAAACGTTCAAGTCACTTGTCCTTATTCGCACCTCGTTTTAAATTTACGTAATAATGAGTTAGAACATGCATCGAAAGGAATATGACGATCTCGCCTTTGCTTCAAGTATTAATAACCTTGCGATTTTATAATTCCCTGAATTATACACTGTCCACCTGCCATCTTGAAACGTTCAAGTCACGAGCCCTTCTTCGCTCCCCGTTTTAAATTTACGTAATAATGAGTTAGAATATACATCGAAAGGAATATGCCGATCTCGTCTTTGCTTCAAGTATTAATAACTTTGCGATTTTATAATTCACTGAATTATGTGGATAATACATTGTTCACCTCCCTTCTTGAAACGTTCAAGTCACTTGCCCGTCTTCGCTCCTCGTTTTAAATTTACGTAATAATGAGTTAGAATATACATCGAAAGGAATATGCCGATCTCGTCTTTGCTTCAAGTATTAATAACTTTGCGATTTTATAATTCACTGAATTATGTGGATAATACATTGTCCACCTCCCGTCTTGAAACGTTCAAGTCACTTGCCCGTCTTCGCTCCTCGTTTTAAATTTACGTAATAATGAGTTAGAATATACATCGAAAGGAATATACCGATCTCGTCTTTGCTTCAAGTATTAATAACTTTGCGATTTTATAATTCACTGAATTATATGGATAATACATTGTTCACCTCCCGTCTTGAAACGTTTAAGGCACTTGTTCTTCGCACCTCGTTTTAAATTTACGTAATACTGACAAGTTGTTTGGTGCTTGTAGTAGTGATACATACATTTGAATTAAATTCGTTTCCAATATTTTCCCCGCGACATCTTTCTCTTTTACATTCACTGCATCCGTCCTCTTATTTTCCACGGTATCCTTTCACTTCGTCACCATTTCAATTAACAATTCTTTCTCCGTCGATGAGAAATTTATCTCACGGCTTTATTTATGATTTTGTTCATCCGCCATTTGTGCAGACGAAAATGAAACAAAAGCGCATCGGAGTACGTTCAGAAAATCATCCATAGCCTTCTATAACTGTGATATTTACAAGTTTCTTGGCGTTAACACAAGTTTGTTAACATTTTAAGAAAACAGGTTGGTGAAATTCAAGAAATTTAACATTAGTTTTAGCGCTGTGACAATTGTTACGTTACATTTGTTAACATCGATTCTAACATCTGTTGGTGAAATCGGGCATAACACTTACGTTATGGAGGCGGGTACCATAAGGCCTGTACACTTGTTCCGTCCCTCAATTAAACGTACCATCGCTTCTTGGTTCTCCTACTTTATATACTTTATATGTATATTTATCAAGGCAACAATCATCAAGGGAACGTACAAAGGAGAGAATATCTTGATCCCGCGTATTCCAATGATTCCAACGGATTTACCTTTTGATTTTAAGCGTCTACAATTTCCCGTGCGTTTGGCCTTTACGATGACCATAAATAAATCGCAGGGGCGTCATTGGAAGTTTTGCAAATCATCTTGGAGTTTCTCTGTTTCTCTCATGGAGAGAAACGTCGGTAAACCATCATCTTTATACATTTACGCACCACAAAAAAGACAAGAATATTGTTTATCAGAAAGCTTTAAATTGTTTAACTATGTTGTATTTAAACTTCACCCCCAATTGCAGAATAATAACTGACTAATCCGAATTTGTTTTATTTATATAGGTACATTCAGACAACTTTTATTGGCGGTACGAAATTCGCCGGGTCAACTAGTATTTCAATAAAACTTTTTGATATTCATTCCCCTTTCATCATTAATGTGCTAGTACTAGCTACCTATCTATTTATTTGCTTTTGTATTGAACTATTTGCAATATTTTTTATATCTTTATTTGTCTATAAGTATCCTTTCTGTTACTCCTCTTAGAATCCTCATTTCTGACGCTTCTATTCTATTCACTGTCCAATTTTCATCTGTAGATACTACTGTCTTTTGTTTACAGTTTTCATTTGCGTTGTTTTTGACGTTTATTATTTATTTCTTAGATCTTAATAAGTATTTGTGTACAGTAGCTGTTATGGTGCATTTCAAGAAATTATATGATTCTTATATTAAGTTATCCTTCATTAAAATAAGAAAATAATAGCGAATTAGGAACTAAATACATTTATTACAATTTTTAGTATTAGTTTGAAAACGTATTCTTACAAACACTACCCTTTATTCAGTAAACATTAATAAACTACTAATAAATGAGTACTGCCAAAATAGAGTTTTTTAAATGTTTCTAACATTGCTGTGTATTTCACAATTTCTATGACTATGCCCTGTCTTTTCGCAATTGTTTCTCTCTTATATAATAAAATTCCAGGAAGAAATAAAGCTATTTCTCAAGCTTTGTCTTTGTCTTTTGTTTTTATGTTTATTAAATTTGTGAGCAAAGGTTCACACGGAAGTGTTTAGAACTCTTTTCAAATATTCGTAGTTCAGCCTTAAATAAGATACCCTCTTTTGAAGTGTTTTTCCAAAAATGCCCAATTCTGTTTCTTTCTTCTGTGTATTCTATGTGGTTATCATCTAGATATAATTGAGGCGCTGAGAACCATAAGGGCTCAAAGCACAGAAACATAGTTTTTGAGAAAAAACAGATGTTTGTTAAAATCAAAATTTCCATTACGAGTACTACTTGCAAACGTGAAGTAAACAGTAAATTATGTTCGCAACGTTAGATAAAAATTGAACAGCGCAGAGGAAACAAAATGATACTTTGGCCCTTATGTAACTGAATATCAGGAAAAACTGGTGAGACAGATTCTTGTGAATGTCTCAGTAAATCAAAGAGGGCCTACAGTATAACTACAGCTGATTGACCACAAGGTTGGCAAATGTCAGGAGAATGCATACATGCTAGAATATTAACATCGACGATGTTGTGCTTTAGGCCCTTAAGGTTCTAAGTGCAATAATTGTTTTCTTGGAACAGTGTGTGTGTGTGTGTTTGTGTGTGTGTGTGTAGTGTTTAACGCCCGCTTTTACTACATACGGCACCGCAGGCGGTGACACTGATGATACATGAGATGAAGATGGAGCACCGGTGGAATGAGATGGCGGGGGAAACCGGAGGTCCCGGAGAAAACCCGCCCCAGCACCGTGTTGTCCACTACAAATCTCACTTTGCGGTCGCCTGTGATCGAACCCGGGCCGCCTTGGTGAGAGCCAAGCGGTCTAACCACTGAGCCACGGCGCGGCCAAACTCTTGGAACATTTGGTGTACTTTTTACTGTAATGTGTAAGTTTGATTTTGTGTTTGCTTTTACTTTCTCAAACACCTATATAATAAGTAGAGAAGGTAATGTCATCCCACTGACAAATTCAGTACCATATTTTACTGAAAATACAGTTTAAGGGTCCATAACCACCGCCCTATAAAACACATTCTTAGAAAATTAAGATTTTGTAAGAAACAGAAAGGAGTTTTGGTGTATTCTTAATAAAGATGTTACTAAAGGAAACAAACCCACACTTATGTAACATTTGAACAAGTCGTTAAGAGATACTCTGCGACAGCTATTAGTTTTGCTTGCTTCATCAGAATGTTATCGCAGAAAGCTGTTATCATTCCACTTAGTCAACACTAAAGCTACTCTAGCTCAAGGAATTTTTAAAGAAGTAATTTTAAGCCTACTTTCTAAGCCTATAGGGAATACTGACGGGCCACAGGTTACGAACCTGCCGAAATTTTCCATGAAGACTATTGTTACTGCATAAAACTAAATAGAGCTTTGTTTATTCTTCAAGTACACATGTTATTTCGCAATAATAAAAACAAAGGAGTAAATGAAATTGCTGTTTATGAAACAGTGGCTCCTTAATTTTAGGAGAACCGATTTCGTGTCTAACACACAAACTTGAACAAAAAATATGAGTCCAAACTGCATGTAATGTGTCTATTGAAAATAGTTAAATAAATAAGTTTTCCCTTTATTTTGGTGCAAATATGAGAAATTATAAATATCATACCAAGAATGAAGCTGACGAGACAACAATAATAGGAGGCCGGGATCACACCAAAATTGATAATAAACAAATAAACCATTAGTAATTTTAAGTAGTGAATATTCCATATAAAACAAATGCGTACCTGTAAATTTAATAGCAATTTACGCATTTTATATGGACAATGTAAGTAAGAGTAAAACTGTGTGCATTTATAGGTAAATAGCTGAAAAAAAGAATATTTTAGCTATAGATTTTCGATGTGTAAAAAGAACTGTGTCAGGATTTCAGAAGCAGAAATTTGATGTCCCAGGTTTAAAAGTAAGTTTTACATTGCGCAATTGCAACTTTTTTGTATTATATTGGAGGATACAAAAGCGTTGTGTCACTGTAAGTTAATTCAATGTGACGAAAAGAGAGAAATAGAGCAATTTGGATCCGGTCTTTCCTTGCAACTACCGATCAATCAGTATTCTCCCAGTTGTCTCAAAAATGTTTGAATGAATGCTCCTAGCCCGCTTGACACCTCTTTTTGAGGACAGGCAACTCCTTCCGGATCACCAGTTTGGTTTTCGACGGGGGCACTCCACGACCATGCAGTTGCTTCGATTGGTTGAGAAGGTAACCCTGGGATTCCAGGAGAACTTCAAAACCATTGCGGTTCTGTTGAACGTGGAAAAGGCCTTTGCGACGACCTGGCACCAGGGTCTACTGTACAAGCTCAAGGAAGTTAACATCCCTCCTCCCTATCTTGCTCTGATCAGCAGCTTCCTTCGGGATCGCACATTCAGGGTGAGAGTGGAAGGAAAGCTTTCCAGTGTCAGACCCATAGCTGCGGGGGTCCCGGAGGGTAGTGTACTATCACCGTTGCTCTTCGCGGCCTACATGTCTGACTTCCCTACTGAGCCACAGACAGTTACGTGCCAGTATGCGGCCGACGTTCTCATTATGGCGCGTAATAAAAATGTCAAGTTCTGCTTCCCGCCTCTGCAACGACAGCTCCGAGCGATCGGCCGCTGGAGTGAGAAGTGGAGGATGGCAATTAGTCCAGGGAAGAGCTCAGCTCTTCTGCTGGCTAAGGTCAGACGCTGGCGACCGACGGGAACGCTGAGGCTGAGGCAGAGGCAAATCCCATGGGTTTTCTCGGCTAAATACCTGGGTGTCCTACTTGATCGCGGGCTAAACTTCACTCCCCATGTCAGGGCTAAGGCGGGACTAGGCCATGTTGCACTCAGGCAGTTGTACCCCATTTTCAGGAAATAAACAGGGCAAACACGTTCACCATGTTATACTTCCTGTAACCCAGTATATTTCAACCAATCGCATGCGAGAGTGGGTTTTATCGTGTTCTCTTGAAGGTCCCTTGTTCTTCTGGTCGTCGAAGCGACGATCTATTACCGTACTCGTTGATGTTGTAGCTCAGGAGGCGCTACGATCTCAGGGTCCATCTCGACGAATATCTTGGTGCTGTGGTAGGAGAAGGAATATGAAATGTGTAGTGTTTAACGCCCGCTTTTACTACATACGGCACCGCAGGCGAGCTCAACTGCAGAGGTTATCAGCGCCCTTTAAAAAATTATTCATGGCAAAAGCCAGATATAAATTGTTCTAAAACTGTATACAAGTGTAAATAAACTTACAAAAATACATGTACATAATAAAATACAAAAACAAAATAAAAATAAATACAAACTACAAAAAATTGTCTTCACTAAATTCTAAAATTTAACCTAGAAAAGAACCTAAAAACCTTCTCCACTACTTTGTTGTCATCCGCTAGTATTTCTGCAAAGCTGGCCGGCAGCTGCAGAGACGTCCTAAGGTGTGCTAGGCAAAAACACTCTAGCAGCACGTGTCGGACAGATAACGCTTGGTTGCAAAAGGGACATACTGGAGCAGGCTCCCTTCTAAACAGAAAACTATGCGTAAAAAAGCAGTGCCCAATGCGTAACCGAGTCAAACTCACCTCCTCACGACGATATGAATGGCAGGTCCCTGGGATTCCAGGAAAGGTCTAAAACGGTAGCAGTGTTGCTAGACGTGGAGAAGGCATTCGCCACTACCTGGCACGAAGGGCTTATTTACAAACTCCTGGAGCATGAAATTCCCCGTCCATACATTTCCTTGGTGGCCGGTTTCCTTGGAAACCGAAGCTTCGGAGTAAAGATGGAGGGGAAGCTGTCTACCGAGCGGCCCATTGGCGCTGGAGTGCCGGAAGGCAGCGTGCTGTCGCCGGCACTCTTTGCAGCTTACATGGCTGACATACCCACGCACCACAACACCCCCACCTGTCAGTACGCGGACGATCTTATGATCTTCGCAGTCAACAAAAACCCAAGGTATAGCTTTCGGCAGATCCAAGACCAGCTCCGGGCCATTGCCGAATGGAACGCAAAATGGCGAATGGCAATTAACGCGGAGAAGAGCTCTGCGATTCTCCTGGCGAAAACCAGAGCCAACCGGTTGCAGCAGAACTTCGTTTTACGGCGTCGTGGAATCCCATGGGTTCAAACGGCGAAGTATCTCGGAGTGACGCTGGACTGCAAATTAACTTACGCTCCGCACGTCAAAGGCAAGGAGGTAACCCAGGGAATAGGAAGTTCTTTCACAGATCTAAGTTTATTGCTGCGGAGAGCGGACCACTCTTCTTGCCAGCAGGTTTGCACAGCTCTCCGCATTACAGTCCTAAAATCTGCCGATGTCACAGTTGGTACTCGAACCCTGGGCTTCATGTTAGCCGTCTTGGCTGCTGAATCCGCCATTTCATTCCTCCGCAAGCCTAAGTGACCAGGGATCCATGCACACCACGCTAACGCCGGAAGCGTGTAAATCGTGGAGGGCATCCTGGATACGCTGCACAATTGGGTGGTAGTTGTACAGCTGCCGTAGGCTTTGAAATGCACTGAGGGAATCACTCAGGATTAAGCAGTCCCCAACTTTCGTCGACGTACATGCAAAATGGCCCGGTATATTACATAAAGCTCTGCAGTATAAATGAAAGTGCTAGTATGGAATCCGAATGTATAGGGTTCGGTTCCACACACATAAGCACAACCAACACCATTTGAGCTCTTAGAGCCATCAGTATAAATTATAAAATGGTCTTCATATCGCGATAAAAATTCTAAAAAAACATGTGCGGATACTAGACATAGACATGGTAGATTTATCGTATTTAGTCATGTCTAGATCTACGTGGGTCGTTCAAATCAATCCGGGACATTTCTTTCTTTCAGGTTTAAATGGATGCCTAAGCTAGACGTTTTGTATGCAGTAGACAGTGGTACCTGTGTCACGATGCTCATTTTCCGTGCTTCTGCATAGACCGTTATTCAAGATGAACAACAATGCAAACGTCCACAGAGAACAGCGTGTTGTGATGAAGTTTTGATGAACGAAGGAATAACGCCTGCTGACATTTACAGAAGACTTACGGCTCAGTACGGTGATGAAACACTCAGTCGCAGTAAGACATTTGAATGGTGTAAGCACTTCAAAGACGGCCGTATCTTGATCACTGACGATCCTGTTCGAGGTGGATCACAGCTCACGGTAATCATTCATGAGAACATTCAGCGCGTGGAGAAGCTGATCCTGGACAATCATCGCATAACATATAGTGAAATTGCAAGGGTATATGTCTTAAGGAACACTGAACACAATAATTAATGATCATTTGTTGTTTCGAAAAGTGAGTGCACGCTGGGTCCCAAAGCAACTGTCTGCATTTGGCTGACACAGAAGAGTTGAAGTCTGTAGAGAACCGAAGGACCGCCAGGATTTTCTGAATTGCAACATCACATGTGACGAAACATGGGTTCACCATTTCACTTCATCACAACACGTTCCATGTGGACGTTCACACTGTTGTCCGCCATCTTGAATAACAATCTATCCAGAAGCACGGAAAATGAGCGCCGTCTACCAGTAAAAGGACACAGGTGCCACTGTCTACTGCATACAAAACCTCAGGCCTAGGCGTCCATTTAAACCTGAAAAAAAGAAAAGAAGTGTCCCGGGTTAATATGAACAAAACCACGTAAAGACACTTGCTCGAAGATTGATAATATTTAAGTTAATTGGTGAATATTAAAATACATTGGATACCCTCGCTCTTCACTAGCAGCAGCAGTGGTGTCGTTGAAGGTATTGTCACCCAATTGGCGGAGGGTGTGACGGCGGCAGCTGTGCGGAGGCCGGGGGCGGCCGAGCCACGCCTCCCATTAGTCTCTGTCACTAACTGAGGGGGAAGATTAGAGGAAATGTCACTTGCGCGGGCGGCCCCTTCCCCCTTTCCCACGGCCATCTGGAACGTTCGGGTGGAAACTAGAGAAGTCGGGAAGAGACGGCGATATTCCTATAAAAGGGGGTTGCAGACAGACAGTCAGTCAGTGACGTGCTAGCAAAGGAGCGCCGTGTTAATGAACGAGAAGATTGTGCAACGGAAGACTTTACGTAACTGTGTATGTGCATCGGAGTTTACGTAATCGCGAGTACAAGTGAAATCGTAACGGACGAACTGGTGAATTGTAATTGTGTGCAGCACGTAATTCTGTGTAATTGGCAAGTGTTAAACTGTAAGTCGGTAGAAATAAAGAGCATTGTTGAGTTTGTGTAATTGGACTTTTCATTTCATGAACCCACAAAGTCACAATTGGTGTCAGGAGTGGGATATAACACAATGGAGGCAGCATTAGAAAAGATTTTAGCGGAATTGAAAGAAATGAAGACGGCAAATGAAAACCTCGCTGCAAAAACAGAAGCGGCAAATAACAGCCTGGCCGCGAAGCTGGAGACTATAAATGACAACCTGGCCGCGGAACTGAAACAAATGAAGACGGCCAACGACAACATCACCGGGAAGATGGAAGAAATGAAGGCCGAATTAACAACGAAAATAGAAGCGGCAAATAACAACCTGGCCCCAAAGCTGGAAGAAATGAAGACGGCTAACGATAACCTCACGGAGAAGACGGAAGAAATGAAGGTTGCGAACGAGGCCCTCGCCGCCAAGTTTGAGGAACGGTTGGCCGGCGTGAGGGATGACGTCACGAATCTGGGCAAGCGGATGGGTCAAGTAGACGACCGCCTCAATGACCTAGAGTGGTGTGGGTTCTTTTTCGGTTCGTGGTCCTTTTGTGTGCTTGGGTAGGGATGGAGTATGGAAGGTTTGACGGTGAGGTGGAAAGGTGGGTGTTTTGCCTAATTGTCGGTGAGCTGGGATCTCTTTCTCAGGGTTCGGTTATGAAAAGTCGTGTTGACCGTCTCTCAATTCCTTTATTTTTCTTTAACCTGGCTCTCGTAGCTCTCTTGCTAACACTCGCGTTGTCTTCCTAATTTTCCTTTCCCCTTTACGATGTTTTTTTACGTTGCTTCGCTATTCCCTATATTTGCACTATCTTCAAGACCATAACTCTAATTCGGACTGCAACATTGGACCCTACTTCTCTCCCCAATAACACGTCTTCTTCCCGTCGTATTAAGTACCCGAGTGGAGCTCTTTCCCCCGTCGTATTCTCAGCTTCTATTCTAGCTTTTCTCGCCTATCACAGCCCATTTTCTATTCCTTTACTATTTTACGCCTATCAGGTGGTTTACTCTACATTTTATTGGCAGGGTTTGTTTCTTTAATTTTCTCTTATTGGTCACCTCCGTCTGTCTTTCCTATGCAGCGGTAATATTTTCCACCCCTTTGGGTTGTATGACCTCTCAGCGTCATAACGGTATTCTATCATGCTTGGCTGAGTTTTCCTTCTACTTCGCATACCTTACTGGCGTCTTGATGTCGGTTCTATTGTTCTGCTTCCTGCCTTGTCTATGTGCCCAGAAGCAACTCCTGTCCAAATTTTCCTTCATTTATACTATATTGCTATTTCGAATATTCTTTTTAACTTTGTTTCTTATATCATTTATTCCCTTTTTATTCCCATTATGCTTATTTATGATCTCTACTGTTGTATTAGTTTCTAGTGATCATTTCCCTCTTGGAACCTGAGGTTTCTGCTTCAAGAGGATAAGGCCGACAACATCGCCAAACCCCTCACCCGCCTGACAGAGGAACACCGACCTTATGTGTGGACGGAGGACGCTGAAGACGCTTTGCAGCACCTGAAGGAAACCCTGTGCAGTGCTCCAATTTTGGGTTTCCCACAACCGGGTGGCGCCTTCATTGTGGACACCGACGCCAGCGATCATTGCATTGGAGGTGTCCTATCGCAGATCCAGGACGGCCATGAGCGGGTGATAGCCTACTACAGCAAGACGCTATCCAAGGCAGAGAAGAACTACTGCGTCACCCGACGAGAATTATTGGCGGTAGTAAAGACCTTGGAGCACTTCCACAAGTACCTGTACGGCCAGCCATTCCACCTGAGGACTGACCATTTCGCCCTAACCTGGCTATTGAGCTTTAAGAACCTGGAAGGCCAGACGGCACGTTGGGTCCAGAGGCTGCAGGAGTACGACTTTACCTCGGAACATCGTAGAGGGAAGAGCCACGGTAACGCAGACGCCATGTCCCGAAGACCCTGTCCAGTAGAGTGCGGCCAGTGCACAAGAGTGGAAGAGAAGGAGCGTGCCGCAGCAGTCCGAGTAGTTGTGGCAGTGCCTGCGGACGGCTGGGATAGCGCAGGCCTGAGGAGGGAGCAGCTGGCGGACGCAGACTTGGGACCACTCTTGAGGGAAGTGGAGGCAGGGATGAGACCAACCTGGGAGGACATCGCACCGAGGAGCGCCACCTACAAGTCGTACTGGGCCCAATGGGACTCGTTGAAGACCAGAGAGGGCGTGCTGTTCCGGGTATGGGGATCACCCAATGGGAAGACGCAGAGAGAACAGTTGGTACTTCCCCGGAGTAAGGTCCCGGAAGTCTTGGAGGAAGTGCACGCCGGTACTTCAGGAGGACACCTGGGAGCGAACCGAACGATTCACAAACTACGGCAGCGCTACTACTGGCTGAGACTCCGAGCAGATGCTGGTGGTACACCTGGACCGCCTGGTACGCTACGATGGTGCTGTTCGGGACGACCAGCTTTGAGGAGGGAGCAGTGTCACCCAATTGCCGGAGGGTGTGACGGCGGCAGCTGTGAGGAGGCCGGGGGCGGCCGAGCCACGCCTCCCATTAGTCTCTGTCACTAACTGAGGGGGAAGATTAGAGGAAATGTCATTTGCGCGGGCGGCCCCTTCCCCCTTTCCCACGGCCATCTGGAACTTTCGGTGGAAACTAGAGAAGTCGGGAAGAGACGGCGATATTCCTATAAAAGGGGGTTGCAGACAGACAGTCAGTCAGTGACGTGCTAGCAAGGAGCGCCGTGTTAATGAACGAGAAGATTGTGCAACGGAAGACTTTACGTAACTGTGTATGTGCATCGGAGTTTACGTAATCGCGAGTACAAGTGAAATCGTAACGGACGAACTGGTGAATTGTAATTGTGTGCAGCACGTAATTCTGTGTAATTGGCAAGTGTTAAACTGTAAGTCGGTAGAAATAAAGAGCATTGTTGAGTTTGTGTAATTGGACTTTTCATTTCACGAACCCACAAAGTCACAGTATACTCTACTCCGAAGAGCAGGGGCCTTCGACATATAGCCATCCCGGGACATTGTCCCTAACTGGCATAGAGGTAGTTGATAAACAGATGGTGGTTAGGCAGTGGTTTTTATTTCTAGAAGGGTTAATGTAAAGCTAGGTATAGAAGACGAGAAAGAATAATTTGGAATTTGGAGTTGCAATGATGAGATGATGTTATGTGCCTAAAACAGCTCTGGGATGATGGTAGGTGTTTCCGGGGTCAATATCATATTCCCCGAGGCCACTGATTAGATGGTTAAAACTGTCTGGAAGGCTGGCGTAGAATTTACGCGAAAGGTCAAGAATGTAGTCAGTCAATATAGGAAAGGATAAATCAGAGTGAATATTTGCACCTGTTGCTGTACGGAGATATCTGTTCTGTAGTACTTGGAGTTTGTTAAGGTGGGTTTTAGCTGCAACTCCCCATATTTGACAAGCATGTCAAGGCGGGTACCTGCTTATAAATGGCCACCGAAAACGCTTCACTAGATGCTGCTGCTAATTCACCTTGTTACTAGTTCACCCTACCCCAACACACATTTTTCTACAGTAATTGTGGGAATCTGCTGAATTTTTCTAACCCAGCCACTATTTCTCTCTTGCCGTTGGATATTTCATTTGTAGATTTGATTTAATTGGTTCCTTCTTTGCACTTGTATTTTGTAACGGCATCTGAACAATTTTTGTGGGAGAAGTTTTCTACCCCAGAGAAACGGAAAGCTATTTCTCTCGCTTCACAAAGGGAAGGCCAATAACTTTTATTGCCCACGCTAAGGGTAGCAAAAGGTTTGTAGAAGTTCCCGTATTCGTACCGAAAACTAGCAGACTTTCCTGAGTAACTACGCCTATATTTATTGGTAATAATTCTCAAAGTTTATATCATTTTATACATATTTTTCAAGGACTTTCCCGTGATACATTCATTCAAATGCTATTTGAATAATGCTTAATTGTTAATAACTCCTTAATTAACATCTAATGGATCATTTTGTACAAGAATAGACATGTGGAAATAACGTTACAGTTTAAACAACAAAGCAATGCTTATCGATCGGCGAAGACAAGAACTAAGAATAAGGTAGATGAACAAGAATGGAACAGTAATGCAATAAGTTCAGCTAAGAAGGAAAGCAGCTTGAACACGTCCAATAGAGATGCAGCAGGAAAATTCTGCGGTCGGCAAAATTCGTGGAATGTTACAATCCAAATATAATGTGATCGTATGGAAATTACACTATTGCCATTCGCTAAGGAAATAAATAATTTGCGAATTTGTGAGTGTTTGTAAGGCAAGTACGAAAGGAAACGCAATGGAGACACCATTCTAGGGCACTAAAGATAATTTTTTGTATTAATTAATGTGGAAGTGCAAACGGAGTGTAGGAAGTGAAATAAACAAGAAATCTAATGATGTACAACAATTCTTGTCTTTGACCTGTTCCATGACCTGCTATCCACGTTTCTGAAAATAAAATTGATATTCTTCTATTTTAGATAATCGGCCGGTGCTTACACCCAGAGCACAGACAAGAAAGTTCCACGCCGGCGTGAAACTAAGTTACGTAACATGTTCACAAACGTGGTGCCTTAAATAATAATAATAATAATAATAATAATAATAATAATAATAATAATAATAATAATAATAATAATAATAATAATAATAATAATAATAATAATAATAATAATAATAATAATAATAATAATAATAATAATAATAATAATAATAATAATAATAATAATAATAATAATAATAATAATAATAATAATAATAATAATAATAATAATAATAATAATAATAATAATAATAATAATAATAATAATAATAATAATAATAATAATAATAATAATAATAATAATAATAATAATAATAATAATAATAATAATAATAATAATAATAATAATAATAATAATAATAATAATAATAATAATAATAATAATAATAATAATAATAATAATAATAATAATAATAATAATAATAATAATAATAATAATAATAATAATAATAATAATAATAATAATAATAATAATAATAATAATAATAATAATAATAATAATAATAATAATAATAATAATAATAATAATAATAATAATAATAATAATAATAATAATAATAATAATAATAATAATAATAATAATAATAATAATAATAATAATAATAATAATAATAATAATAATAATAATAATAATAATAATAATAATAATAATAATAATAATAATAATAATAATAATAATAATAATAATAATAATAATAATAATAATAATAATAATAATAATAATAATAATAATAATAATAATAATAATAATAATAATAATAATAATAATAATAATAATAATAATAATAATAATAATAATAATAATAATAATAATAATAATAATAATAATAATAATAATAATAATAATAATAATAATAATAATAATAATAATAATAATAATAATAATAATAATAATAATAATAATAATAATAATAATAATAATAATAATAATAATAATAATAATAATAATAATAATAATAATAATAATAATAATAATAATAATAATAATAATAATAATAATAATAATAATAATAATAATAATAATAATAATAATAATAATAATAATAATAATAATAATAATAATAATAATAATAATAATAATAATAATAATAATAATAATAATAATAATAATAATAATAATAATAATAATAATAATAATAATAATAATAATAATAATAATAATAATAATAATAATAATAATAATAATAATAATAATAATAATAATAATAATAATAATAATAATAATAATAATAATAATAATAAAGTGATAATTTCGAAAAGCCGCAATAAAAAGTGACCCTTCTCCAAATTACTACAGGTGCCAGGTGTTCTCTATTATAAGGAAAAAGGCAAGAAAATAAAAAAAAAGTTGCCAAAGTAACACAGTGAGCTGTTATGTGCTGGGAGCCTAAGGTCAAGCGCCAGATATAGAATTCTTATCAGTTATTTTATATTTTGTAAATAACGCTGTAAAAATCCAGATTATGGATATTGGTCAGGGTACACAATAAATACAAATAACGATCGGTCACCATAAACAGCTAAAAGATTGCGTTTGTGTCGTGTCTGTCTATTTTTATGGTGAATGTTTTCTTAGATCTATATTTGTTTTTTCCAGCCTTGACTTTAATGGCTACGTACAGTGAGTTAAAAAAATATATACTTGGGCAGCTTGTAATTCTAAGTTTTCTCAGTAACATCATAGTGTATAATCAGAATTCCTGCACAGTATTTATAACGCATAACAAGCTATTTATAAACAAAATACAAAATAATATTTATTTTGTGATACCTTTAAGGCCAACAAATATAAAAGCATAAACAACTACATATTTCCCTGTAACATAAATACTGGGGCACCTGAAGAAAAATAGTCTATCTTGTGCAACAAAACAGAAATTTCAATACCTTATTGGATTTCCTCTCTCAGACGATTGGGAATGCTCGTTACAAGATTAATAGTACAAGCAACTGAAATTTTGGCCTGCCCTTCGCTGAGTTTCCTTTAATTGCTCCTGTGAAGATATTGGCTGACTGTGGACCCTAGTATCTAATTCTCTACTGGATTGAAGTCCGGTGATTGTGGACGTGGATGAAGTATATGTGGATAGTTGTAGAGTAGGCGTTTCTGCATAACCACGGGATTATGTTTGGGGTCATTATCTTCATAGAACTTAAAAATAACACTGATACCAATTTTCTCTACAGTTCTGTATAGGTTCTTCGCAAGGATCAAGTAAAGTCGCGCTGCTCGAACAGTTTCCATTGCTTTATCTTTGTTAATAGAAACCTCTCACGTAAGGTACTGATTATTCTTGTAAGAGTGAGAGGGAAACTGCTGCGCTGCACGGCCAGTGCTAAGCACCAATGAACGCATCACTTCAGCCGATGTAATTTGCAGGAATCACAAATGACAGATGGGCTATCCAGAAAGTAGATTACGTTTTGGAATAAAAAGTAAACAAAGTATAGGAAACAAATTTTATTATATACAGATGAAAGCCACACTCAAATACTACTTTTCGACATAGTCACCATTCAAATTAAGGCATTTATCGTAGCGATGTACGAGCTTGGAAATTCCTTCGTCGAAAAATTTGGCCGCCTGTGCCTTCAACCACTTCGTTACCTCTTCTTGCAGCTGTGCGTCGTCATCAAAACGCTGCATAGCCAGCCACTTCTTCATTGCTGGGAATAGGTGGAAGTCGCTCGGTGCCAGGTCGGGACTGTACGGCGGATGAGGAAACAGCTCCCACTTAAAAGATTCAAGAACTTCACGAGTGACATTTGCCGTGTGGGGCCGGGCGTTGTCGTGAATCAACAAGATCTTAGAGCTCAATATTCCTCTGCGCTTGTTTTGAATGGCTCTTCTGAGTTTTTGGAGAGTTTGGCAATACCTTTGAGAGTTTATTGTAGTGCCTCTTTCCAGGAAGTCCACCAAAATCACACCTTTTCTGTCCCAAAAAAACAGTCGCCATCATCTTCCTTGCCGACATTGTTTGCATGCATTTCTTGGGTTTTTGGGGAGAACTTGTGTGCCCCCACTGCATTGATTGCAATTTCGTTTCACAGTTCACGTGTTTCACCCATGTTTCGTCACCAGTAACGATGCGATCGAGTAAAGAGTCACCATCCTTATGGTAAACGTCCAAAAAGTTCAACGCTGCAGCCATTCGCTGATTTTTGTGGTCCTCTGTCAAGATTTTTGGAACCATCTTGCTCAAAACTTGTGGTAACCAAGCTTTTCGCTGATGATTTCGTGCAACAAACTTCGCGAAATTTGTGGAAAACTCAAAGAAAGTGCCGTTATGGTGAACCTTCGATTTTCACGGACTTTAGCATCGACTTTTTCGACAAGTTCGGCAGTCACTATGCTGGGTCTCCCACTTCGATCTTCGTCGTGAACATTGGTTCGGCCATTTTTAAATCTGATGACCCACTGACGCACTCCACCTTCAGTGATAATGTTGTCCCCATACACTTCACAAAGCTGCCGATAGATTTCTATCGGTTTACAGTTTTTTGCAGTCAGAAACCTTATTACTGCACGCACCTCGCAGCTCGCGGGATTTTCAATTAACGCAGACATTTCAAACCGTCACAGTATCTGAACGGAGCACAGCACGAACCTCTCACTAGCACGGCTAGATGCCGACTGAGCTGTGCAACGCTCTGACCCCAAGATGGCCGCGCTAGCCCCGCCCCTAGCGGAAACAGACGAAAACGTAATCTACTTTCTGGATAGCCCTCGTATGTTCACTCCACGTGGAGTAATCAGTGCTCTCTGGACGTGGAAAAGGCCTTCTCAACGACCTGGCATGCGGGGCTCCTTTACAAGCTCATCTATCTGGAGCTACCTACTCTTATCACACACCTTCTTCATTCATTTCTGAAACACAGGTTTTTCACAGTCTCAGTGGCGGGAAAGACTTCTACACGAAGGTCTATCCAAGGCGGAGTTCCCGAAGGTTCTGTGTTATCCCCGACGCTCTATAGCGTTTATGTGGCTGGCCTTCCCACTGAACAGAACGGCAATATAACACAGTACACTGACGACGTGCTGCTATTTTGTACAAATAGAAAGCCACGCAGGGCCTTCAACCTTATACGACATCGCAGCCTGCTCCAAGAATTGTGCACGCTTTGGCGATTGTCCATCAACACGGAGAAAAGCCAAGTAATCCTGTTCACCAAGTGTCGTTTCCCGCCAATTTCCCCACATTCACCTACTTTAGGCAAAGAATTAGGTGGGAGAATTTAATCAAATACTTGTGAGTGAAGCTGGATAAGGGCCTAACTTTTCGGGAGCACATCCGGGAGCTATCGCACGGTCGTGTGGTGCCTCAAGGGCCTAACTTTTCGGGAGCACGTCCGGGAGCTATCGTATCGGTCGTGCGGTGCCTCGGCATCGCTATACCCTGTGTGGCGGTCTGTGATGTCTGTTCCCCTGAAGTTGCGCTTTTTTCAGGCACTAGTTCTCCCTGTCATGCTCTACGCGTGTGAAGTCTGGGGCATGGCAGCGGGCTCAAACCTGATACTGCTCCAGCGTGCACAGAATAAATGTCTTCGGATTATTTGTTCTGTATGCAGAAGGTTCCCCGTGAGATTACTTCACGAGGCTTCATTCCTCCCCTATGTGGAGGATGAAATTAGGCAGCGGGCCTTCAAATTTTACGAGAGTTTATCTCAACATCAGAGCGCCCTAGTTAGATCTCTTGGGGACTATTTACCCCGCGAGCGTCGATTAAAGCGATACCGGGTATCCCGCATGGCTTGCGGACACTACCAGTAGCCATAAGGCACCCATTACTGCCTAAACAAAATTACAACCACCCAAGATTCTTGTCTGGATACATAAATTTCTGCCTTTCCTAGTTGATTAACTTATCCACCAGCAGTGCACGACGGTCGTAGCATCCGATTCTTCAGTCGTCGAGGAGCAACATGCTACCTCCTTTCTTTCCACCTACATAATTTTCACCCTACATCCTGCAACATCCACATGCCGTCACTACGTGGTTAAGTTCTTTCCAGAGCAGGTACACGACTTATCCCCCTTCGGGCTGTTCCTCAGCCTGCCAACTGCTCTGTGTGTGTGTAATCAGTGCGTTATCTGAGAGGTATCTATTACAGAAGATAAGTACATGGTAACGGTTCTAGCAGCACGACAATACTTCATTTTATCCATTATCCCCTCGATGAAAGCCAGTTCACCAACTCCAGGAGTCACCATGCAACCTCAGATCATCACACTCCCACCACTATGTTTTAGAGTAGGTCGAAGATATTTTTTTCCACTTAGATATTAGGTTTCCTCTAAACATTTCATCATCCAACAAATCTAAAAGCTTTAAATTTGTTTTGTCTGTAAAAAGAACGTTCTCTCACCAGGTTTCTTCTAAATAAACAAATTCCTTTGTGAATTTTAGTATTGTTCTTCTGTTCTTTTTATTTATATAAAGCTCCTTCGTGGCTACACGACCGTGGAATCCTTTCCTATTCAGTACATTCCTAATCGTTTGAGGGTTTCGCCAGTATCATAACCTACTTCGGCACTCAGTTTGTAAGCACCCAGTTTAGGATATTTCTTCATACTCCTAACAAAATGTGTTACCTCTCGGCCAGTAAATGTTTTAGGACGAGTGGTTTGAGGTATCAAGTCGATTCGTCTTTGTGTAGGTATCTGTTAATTATATTTCCAAATGCACTTTTATTCATTTTCGACAATTTACCAATCATTCTGTAACTCTTACCTTTCATCAAACCCTACAAAACAGATATTTACGAATCATAACTGATGCACCGTGGTACATTCGTAACACCACTCTCCATAGTGACTTAGGTGTTCCGGAGGAATCTGTAGTCCTCCGAGAGAGCTATAAAAGGCTCCACAACTCATTTCTACAACATACTAATCCTTTGTTACGACAGATACCAACAAATCCTACATCAAATCGAGGCAATAGAAGATTAAAGAGAAAACGACACATCGATCTACTATCATAACCTTATAGAGTATTGGGATTACCGGTGGGTAACACCCCATATACATGTTTCATGTTATTAATATGTTATAAGTAGACCTGGAAGTTGTTGACCTAAAAATTCTCTAAAATGAGCTATAAAATGCACTTAAAATATAAAAAATGCACATAAAATGTGAAGAAAAAGACCTAAGAAAAATTAACAATTTTTTTCATAATAATAAATTAATAACTGTCACAGAAAAATAATGAATATATGGTTCGAATAACCACATTTTAAAATTAACTTTCTTAGTAAATAATGCAATTATTTCTACTAAATAATAAATAAGTTCAAAATTCATCAGGTAATTTTCAATTTTATAAAATATGAAAACATAAGTTATTGTACACATTAGCCAAAACATACCTTACTTAGCGTTGGTCATCTTCAAGTTATCAAAAATAAAGGAACGGCGATTGTCAGCTCAAACTGTTTCATACTTTGAGAAACTTCTCTCCACTTCCATAGATGTTATAGATGCATATTTGAAAAACACTGTGTAACTGCTTGTTAAATCCTGTTCAAAAATATCAGTTCTGAAGTTTTCTCTTGACAAGATATCAGCAATCGGACAAACTGGTATCCTTTATTTTTGTCCAACACAATCTCACCTTTTGCATTTTGTATCCTCTCTTCCGCGATCTTCACTATTTCAATCGACTTATCCAATGTCGTCACTTTCTTCAAGGCAGTGTATGGTATACGACAAAAATGCAAAATTTGATTTAACGAAAGATAATTTACCTTGGATTTGAGTATCAGAAAACAGATCCTGTGTGCTCTCCTGTGTGCCTTAGAATCTATCCTGTCTAAGCTATTCACCACTTCTCTAACTATTTGAAAATTGTCACAGTGGTATATACATGCAGTTGCATATATATATATATATATATATATATATATATATATATATATATATATATAAGCAAAGTCCATGGGCCAGGTTCAGATTGGCCACGGGAATCGAAGCCGGGTCTCCCGAATGCGGGCTATAGATGAAAATGCCCAAAAAATTCGTGAAAAAGAAAGAAAATGACCGGAAAATGCATCTAAATCTAAAAAATGACTTTATTATAAAAATGTGGAAAACATGCCTTTTGATACCTATAAAAACCATATATATATTGTGACTTTGTGGGATCGTGAAATTAAAAGTCCAATTGCACAAACTCAAAAATGTTCTTTATTTCCACCGAGTTACAGTTGGAACACTTGCCGATTACATAGAATTACGTAGCGCACACAATTACAATTCACCAGTTCGTCTGTCACAGGTCCACTCTGCACTCGCAATTACGTACAACTCCTCCGATGCACGTACACAGTCTTCCAGTC
This sequence comes from Mantis religiosa, assembly GCA_030765055.1. Classification (NCBI taxonomy): domain Eukaryota; kingdom Metazoa; phylum Arthropoda; class Insecta; order Mantodea; family Mantidae; genus Mantis; species Mantis religiosa. Next base: position 116,496,320 of record CM060955.1, on the reverse strand, counting down.
CGTTCACTAGCACGGCGCTCCTCCGGCTGCTCGCCAAGAACTGAACTCACTCGCCAACTGCAGCCCCTTTTTATAGGAATATCGCTGTTTCTGGAAGTCTCGCGGTTCAGTGAATCATCCTAAAGGTTCCAGACGTCAAGGAGGGGGAAAGAGAGGGCTAGCGATGTTTTTCCAACCATCCCCCTCGTTAGCGCTACAAGACAAATGGGTAGGCGTGTACTGTATGCCTCCTGTCGCCTACCCGGCTGCTAGCTGGTCGGGCCCATATATAACGTATTTGTTCCAGAATGCACTTAATTTCTAATAAGCATCGTCTGTGACTACTCAGAAAACAGATGAATTTTCATCAAAATCCAGGCCCTACTTATCAGTAATTTGGAAAAACTATATTGTATAAGCTATGCACAGAAAAGGTTTCATCAATAAATTAAAAAAACTCTTACCATTTTCACAATGGAAAATGACTTGCCTTTACCCTAAAGTCACATTCTTACCTCTATGTCCCATTCCATGTAATTAAAAGTTTGTTTTTATTGTATGTATAGGTAAGACTGTTCACTGCCTATAACTGGATCTGTGTCCCCTCCCAGTGAGCATGTGAAACGAAAAATAGGTCGTACGAAAAGAGGTCCCAATATTTATTTTCCCTAAAATTTTGTTAATATCGAATATAAAGTTCTTAAATATAATAAAGTAGTACGTATAAAAATTTTAAATTCATTTTTTTTTCGAAATCACTGGACTTATAGAAAGCAACAGAAAAGAAATTATGATTTTCAATTTCAAGGTTCAGTTATACAACTAAAATAGAAGGGGTACTATTGAGTGTCCCAATATTTTATTTTTTACTCGCTGTATATTAGCTGAGGATATGTAAAGCATTCCTCTGCTCGTGCCGAAAATAAACAAATATATTCATTATTAATGACGCTATCAACACTGGCGGTGTGCCGAAATTTCGTACCGCTGGAATTCATTTATGTTTCAGTAAATTTATTGAAGTAGAGCTGTCGCTTTTAAGCACATTAAAAAAATCTCTCTGGGTCGGGTTTGAGCTTGCGACCTCAGGATCAATAGGCCAGCGCTAGTCTATTCAAACCAACCGCGCCCCAGTCGCGAATAGAAGCCGGGACCTCAAGACTGAAAAGGATCAACCTTTTACTGCCACCTATCCTACTTTTAATAGATTTCAGAGAAATATTCTCAGATTAAGTGAAGCATTAACGTGACACAAAGGTTGTATTTAAAATCTGTAGCAGTTATTACAAGGTTTGAAAATTAGAAAGAAAAAATTTAATCTCTAAAGCAATGATTAAGGTAACAAAATCAACAGACAACTAAAACTAGTGCAGTGCGTGTTGATTAAAATTATCATGTTTGTTTATAAAGATAGGCTGTTATCTTCGCAAATAGAAATTGGGTAATTTTCACGTTAAAACCTGCGATTTTTTTGTCTCCATTTTGCTGATAAACGATGTTGATTTACGCAGTAATAATAACTGAAGTAGCATCATAAAACTTACAGTATCTTCCTGTCCTCGTTTATCGAAAAGATCTCAAGACTCGGGCGGCGACATGTGTGCTGCACCCCACCCAAGTATGACAAAGTAGTTAGTAAAACAAATCTACATCTAGGTATGCCTATGTATTACAAAGAGGGTGTGCATGCAGGCATATATAGGGTAACCTCGAAAACCATTCCCCGCTTTTATCTCCAGTGAAAATCATTATTCTTCCTGACGACATAACCTATAACATGCATTCTAATTTCTGTCTCTAAATGACTATGACAATGAAAATGACTTACAAGGCTGTTGAGAATACGAAAACTTGGATTCATAGAGAAACTTTTCGTGATAGGGGTCTGCAATTTCAATTAAAATACCATTGAGTAAATAGAAGATAGCTATTTTTATCACTGTCGAAAATGCACCTAAACAAGACAAAAGAGACGCAGATTTTCAATACAGATACAGCTAAACAAAAGACAATTGGGTTCTGTTTGTCACAGTACAGCTGTATGCGAAATTCATTTATTTGACTGTTTATTCAAATAGCTATTGTATGGATAATGTAGCGTCAAAACAGTTGACCAAGGCTGGTCCCGTAGCTCAGTCGTGCGAGAGTTCCCGGGTTCGATTTCCAGTTGGGGTGGAGATTTTGCTCCAACCAGGATTCCCCATCTTCCCTAGAGTCTGGAAGAATGAATGAGAGTGCGAATGTGTGTGTGTGTGTGTGTGTGTGTGTGTGTGTGTGTGTGTGTGTGTGTGTGTGTGTGTGTGTGTGTGTGTGTGTGTGTGTGTGTGTGTGTGATCTAATGATTAAACCCCAACAATATGAGTTAACAGCTTCTTTATGTTCCAAAGGAGAACGGCATGACCATTGCAGTTAAAGGCGGGTTATAAATGAACAAAAACAACAATAACAACGACAACAGGTGATTGTGAGTTCATTTTAATTTTGCAGATGTATAGTGTGCTTTCTGGATGTAAAAATTTTTGACACTCGCATAAGAAAATTTTTATTCGTTTTCTCTATACGTTGTAATAATGTTCATTATCAAGCGGGATGGCTCAAGCGGTTTCGTCTGCGGCCTGCATTCGTAAGTCCCGGGTTCGATTACCATGGCCGATCTACCTAACCTATTGGTTTTTTCGAGGGTTTTCCCGGGTCGTTAGGCAAATGCTCGGTAGGTTAATTACATCCCCCGAATTTCCTGTGAGCATATACTTAATAATATCTTCTGGTGGTTTCCTTCAGGGTATCGGCGGGAGTTTCGGCGGTACATGGCGGGATGATATGCTCTGAGTAACACGCTTTCTCCTCCATCGGGACAGACTTAGGTCTCCGAGCCGGCTTAGTGGGCTGATTCCGAAGCGCGACAGGCGGGATGCCGTTTGTGCCAGACTGCCTGGAGTACTCTGCTCTGGGGAGGTGACCTCCGGTCTCCGAACCGGCCTTGTGACTTTCGGGGCTATGCCAGGTGAGATGACGATTGTCCTAAACGCACCACCGGGAGTTTCCCTCCAGGGGATGCCCCACTTGGGGGCATAGGTACAAAGGAACAGTCTGGTCGAGGTGCCGAATCCACTCCGAACAATCCAATCCAATAATGTTCATTTCGAGTAGAGTGCATATAAAATTATTAAATAATATGAGAAAAACTTGTGTAAAGCGTAGCATTTGAAACACGCTTAGCAGATATTTAAAATTAACAGCTGAGCAGAGTGTTTTTTTTTTTCTATGGTTGCGGACTACCTGTCATTTACATGTTAAACTGTTCGGCTGTGCTCCGGAATTTTCAAATTCCATACCTTTAAATCCTTATTTTTACATATTGATATAAAGGATTTCTCTATTAATAAAATTAAAAAAAAATATGCATACTATACCCCGGCACCTAATTTCTTAAACCGGGGTCAATACTCAGACTTTTATTAATTTATTAAAAGATTTAAAACATATACCTACTTACAAAACATACACAATTTACAGATTATAAATAAAAAATGAAATAAAAATAAAACTTTTACAAAAAAATTTCAAATCCATCCCCTTCAAAAGGTTATAAATTTAATTTAAAAATTTACAAAACTTTTAAACATAATCCCCAATCAAATAAACTTTTATAATTATAAAAATACAACTTTCATTCTTTAAAATATTTTAAAACAAAAATGTTCTATTGCTGTTTTCCAGGAACTCATAACTGGTATTCCAGTTATTAATTTAAATATATTATAAAATTCCCCATAAAAATTTTGCCTTCACTTCAATATTGACAAATTTTCTGAGGCAATAGTTGCCCATTTTATGGCCCTTTGTCTGTAATAAATTTATTATTATTATTTAATATGAATGTTTTCACGTGACGGAAAGTGTTGTTACATTCGCCACGCAATAATTACAACTTACAGTCATTCACTGCCACATTTGAATAATTCTTGAAGTGGATGTGTTCAAAAAACCTCGTACAGGACAAGATACTTTGAATCTGGCACTTAAGCTCATCTTTGTCTTTTCAAAAATTTTATAGACAAATCGACACAAGTCATAATCTTTGTTCAAACCTAGTGCTTATTAGAGTTACTTTTGGAAAACACTGAAGTGCACTCACATGACACTTCCCACTCATCTTCTATAATTCTTCTACCTACTTCTTGTTAATACTGATAAAACGTGTTCATTTACAAATTTCTTTGTATGTGTAAGAACTATACAGTAAACGTAAGCAATAATCAAATCCTTTAAAAGCTGGTCGCTATGCAACGGCTTTGGAATTCTGTTATCCTTGTATGGCCCCAAGGGGAGAGAGATCCCGTAGGGGAGGGGATCCGTCCCCTTCAGCTGCCGTGGTGCGGGCGCTGCGGACGCTTAGCACTCGTGGTACAGATGCATTATTTTATCTTGACAGTAATCCTGCGCGGTAGGGATGAGTAGCAACTGTGGTGGGGATAGTGCACCTATCGTCACAATGCGTCACACGCGTAAGATTACGAGAGGGGAGGGCAGTGCATAAGGTGTCTAAAAACAAATTTCATTCTCGAAGCCAGTTTTGCAGCTCTTATAAACTAAGTTGTAATTCTTACTATGGTAGTAGTCTCCATGCTTTTGTTGGATCTTAAATAGTACATAGGCATTTGGAACAAAACCCTGTTTTTCTCCAGCAGGCATGATAAACAACTGTCGGCCTTTCAATATCGCTGCAGAGACCCTGTAACGTATTTCACTCCAGTCATATGGTCCAGTATGTGCTGTATTTATATAAGTTTAATCCATATAAACTATATAAACTTCACTTCGATATCTCCGAATATTTCGTAAATACTTAAGCCTTTTTGCACGTATGGTGCGATGTTCGATTAAAATTTGTCTGTCACGCTTAGTGTTTTTTTTTTTTCCTTCAAATAATCCTAGGTTCAAAAGAACTCTTCTTAATGTTCAGACACTGCCTTGAAAGTCATTAGAATTTTTAAGCTTCATAAGCACTTTCTTCAAAGTTGGTCTTTGTTTTTCTGTGTTTTAAAAAGTATTCACAGTTCGCCTAACTATTTCTGAATTAAAACATCCAAATTAGATTTTCTGCATGTTCTTAATCTTTATTTACTGGGCATAGAGAAGGACGTTGTTGCACTAGCACCAATGGCTTTTGTTTCCTTAATAACTCTCCTAAACTGCTTTCAGACACAACTGTTGCCTCAGATACCCTTCCCCAGATTTTTATAGCTGACCCAGACCATTGTTTCTTTTTTATAAATATATGGATATTGGTTATTACTTCTCGTGTTTTTAAATGTAGCACTTTATTTCCAAATGTGCTGCTAGGAGGCGTCATTTATAAATGCTCTCTTGGAACCAGGAGACAAGCACATTTTGAAACAAGCTGTAGTATTACCGAATAGCTCTGCACGTGTTTACTTGCTCGCAGCTGGTACAAACTGACCTGCCCTCCCCTCCAGTTGCAACCGTTCTGAGGTGGACTCGTCCAGATACCACTGCACATCGCTCTGCACTTTTCAAGATAAAAAAATACATCTGTACCTCTGACGTTACTAGAGGAACCTCGGGCCGAACTGCTGAGCCCCTCCTGTCTGGGAGCTGTTCGGATTGGGTTGAACTCGAGGGGGCAGTTTGTTCCCGACACCCACGGGGAATTGGGTACCTCCGGCCAGGCTACGGCCGCCCGGAGGTGGTAGAGCGTTGCTCATAAGTCCCGGGTACTAGCCTGCAGAGGTAATAGAAGGTGTACTAGATCACCAGGCGTCCCCACCGAGGTTTTCGGTAGTCTTCCCTGCGGGGTTTACGCGCGTAAGTGGCATATCCACTTCCATCCCGTCTTGACGTTGTTGTCAACGGGGGGGGGGGGGGGGCTTTTTAAGAAATCAGGTATTGCCCTATGGAAAGAGCCCCGGAGTTATCCATCGCTCCCGGGTTGAAAATGAAATGTGTAGTGTTTAACACCCGCTTTTACTACATACGGCACCGCAGGCGATGACACTGAGGATACATGAGATGTAGATGGAGCACCGAGAATGAGATGGAATGAGATGGCGGGGGAAACCGGAGATCCCGGAGAAAACCCGCCCAGCGCCGTGTTGTCCACCACAAATCTTACTTTGCGGTCGCCTGGGATCGAACCTGGGCTGCCTTGGTGAGAGCCAAGCGGTCTAACCACTGAGCCACGGCGCGGCCTCCCCCCGGGTTGAAGGAGGCCGGGGTCTTCGGACTTGGGTACATCATCTGCACTTAACTTAAGGGGAGAGAGAAAACAAAAGAACGACAAACTAAACAGCAATTCTATTTGTTAAAAGCGTAGGTATTTGGAAAATCAAACCAATAAAAAACCTTTATTTGACACTAATTGTGTGCTTTAATGAGATCTACAACTTTTGTATAGTAAGACTGTACAGTTTACTAAATATAAAAACAGTGGTGTGAATTACGAGAACTTCACAGACTACCCCTCCCCCCAAAAGAAAGAGATTAACATATACATTGCATTTGTAATCAAACAGCTTAGACAGACAGCATTTTAGTCAATCATTAGTTTCCTTTCAGAAAATAAAATAATACCCGAACATTTTCCATAAATGTGCTTATGGGCGCTCAACTGCAAGGTCATTTTCCATGTAAAGGGCAGTGTGGAGTGGGGGCATTTCCTTCAACATTTTCTTGTCATATCCTTGGAAGATGCTGAACTTTTAAATACTTAATTAACTTTTCGTTTTTACGTTATAATGTTCACACTCATACATACAGACACAGAGACTTTCTAAAAATACCTTTTTGAGCTCAGGGGACCACAAAACGTGAATTTCCGATGATATTTCAGTATGGAATTATTTGGAATTTTCTATTACAATATATCTTTACTTACTGTAGTAGGAAAACAATGCCCCGACATAATTATGCACTAGGTGGCTTATCGGCGTTGTAAGGATGTCGTTCTCAACCTAGAGTTGCTATTGAATTAATTTCTTTGAATCCTCAGTGTCAATTCTCCTCCCAACCTTTATATATGTAGAACATGTACGAGGATCGTTTGACAAGTCTGGTAAAAAACCAAGAATAACATATATATTATTTACATATATAATGTATATATATATTATTGACATATGTTTCTCGACATAGTTTCTATTGATGGCTATACACTTGGTCCGTGGTGTTCCAGCTTTTTCAAGCCGTCGAAAAAATAGGTTCCGTAAAGGTCTGCAAAATACTCGTCGATGGCGACTATTACTTTTTCATTTGATGAAAATGTATCAGCAAGCCAAATTTTCAAGTTTGGGAGCAGGAAAAAGTCACTTGAGGCTAAATCTGGTGAATAAGGTGGATGAGGAAGCAGTTCAAAGCCCAACTCTTGCACTTTCGCCGTTGCGATTGCTGATGTCTGCGATTGTGTATTCTCCTGGTGAAAGAGCACGTTTTTGCGTTTCAATCTCGGTCTCTTTTCAGTCAACTCATGTTGCAAAAAATACAACAATGAAGCATAATAGTCTGCAGTTATGGTTCTGCCTTTTTCCAAGTAGTCTACGAGGATTATTCCTTGAGAATCAAAAGTCATCACCTTACCCGCTGTTAAAATAGTATTTGCCTTCTTTGGTGCACCTTCACCAGTCTTTATTCATTGTTTTGACTGCTGTTTTGCCTCTGCGATGTAATGATGGGTCCAAGTTTCATCCACGGTCACAAATCGGCGCAAAAAGTCTCGAGGTTTGCGATTATACATCGCCAGACATTCGGTAGAGGCATTCTTTCGGGTGCGCTTTTGGTCGACTGTTAGCAATCGCGGCACCCATCTTGCACACAGCTTTTTCATTGCAAATTTTTCTTGCAGAATATTGTGCACAGTCTCATTTGAGATGCCTAAAGCCTCAGAAATCTCACGAAAATTGATTCGGCGGTCTTGCGTAACCAGATCGTGGATTTTTTTTTTTTCAATTGTATCTTATGTGGTGATCTGAAATGGGTGACCAGAATGCGATTCATCTTCGATATTTGCACGATCACGTTTAAATTCATTGATCCAAAAGCAAACGGCCTTCAATGCTGTTGCAGTCCACGTGAATTTCATCCAATTCAGTTTTGACTTATGCGGCATCCAGCCCTTCAAATGAAAATGTTTAATAACAACACGGAACTCTGTTTTTTTTTTTTTTTTTCCATTTGCAATCGCAACTGTCACATTGACCACTTCAGATGGTTGTGAACAATGAACTGTATATTGTAGCACATTCAAATTTTCTGTACAATCTATTAAATAATCAAGCTTACCACCCACAAAGCTGCAACAAAAAATTTCCATCTCTTCATGAAAATTTACCAGACTTAGCAAACGACCCTCGTATAATATTCCATAAGCAAAACAGATTGATGTAACACGAAAAGTATATTCTCAAATATTAATATTTTTATAGGCATCAAGATTCTGGTTTTTGTAACTATTTCGAGAATTCCAGTCGGCAATTTAAAAATATTATATTTTTAGTAAGTTTTAAAATTATTTTTGAAATAAAGTGTAGGTGCGCTTCGAAGTAGTTCAAAATAAATATTTACCTATCTTCAACATGATTGAGTGCAAATCTAGTTATGTATGCAATTGAAGCAAATATGATTACTTACATTTATTCAAGGTAAGAAAATAATGTCCGCCTCAGTAACGTAGATGGGAGCGGGTCTGCCTCACGTTCAAGAGGTCCGGAGTTCGAATCTCGGTTTGGATTTTTCTCTTATCGTGATAGACGAATGTCGGGTGACTCTAAGCTCCATGGACCCCGGACTCATTTGAGCATCATTTCACCCATTTCATTCATCGTCCGATATGACTTAACGTTGGATGACGTAAATTAAAAAAAAAAGAACAATAATGAAAAGAACAATTTTCTCGAGCTCTTGTTATATATCTTCAAGGAATAAAAAGAAAACAATGAATAAATAAATATTAAAGTATGCAGCGACGGTATTTTACTAATTTCTGAGGCTAATAACTGATTTTTGATTTAAAACCTTCATATGATACAAATTTACTTTTACGATCAAAATCCTATTTAAGGCTACGCCATCTATCGTAGTACCCAATGATGAATGACGTGTTTCCACAAGTAATTGTTTCCCGGAGTTTGCCCTATCTAGCGGTGTTGTCATAACTTGTAACTTGGCTGATATTCTCAGTACATGGCGTCCACGAAACGTCGGAGAAGCACAGTAGATATAAAGCCATTGGTTTGCGCCATCTAGTGCCTTTGCTCTATCTCGACTGTTGTGCTCACTAGATGGCGTATACGAAATGTCGGAGAAGAAACACGTTGAAATGAAACACACCACCACCACCACCACCACCACCACCACCACCACCACCACCACCACCACCACCACCACCACCACCACCACCACCACCACCACCACCACCACCACCACCACCACCACCACCACCACCACCACCACCACCACCACCACCACCACCACCACCACCACCACCACCACCACCACCACCACCACCACCACCACCACCACCACCACCACCACCACCACCACCACCACCACCACCACCACCACCACCACCACCACCACCACCACCACCACCACCACCACCACCACCACCACCACCACCACCACCACCACCACCACCACCACCACCACCACCACCACCACCACCACCACCACCACCACCACCACCACCACCACCACCACCACCACCACCACCACCACCACCACCACCACCACCACCACCACCACCACCACCACCACCACCACCACCACCACCACCACCACCACCACCACCACCACCACCACCACCACCACCACC